>JAOTQK010000004.1:5079038-5100928 GCA_025642025.1 Rhododendron ferrugineum
ACTCATTATCAATCCCTTCTCATTAACAATCCCATCTCATTACCAATCCCAATCCTAATCCCATCTCCTTACGAATCTCATCCATCTATCACTGTTATCAAACGGGGCCTAGGAGGATTACAGCCCATTTGATGTAATTGGTTGACTTTCTGTTATCAATAAAATCACTCCTAAACTTTGGCAAAAAAAAAAAAATTATGATGCCGCCAAGTACAACAATGGCATGGCTAGGGTTGAGAGAGAGGGAGAGAGATCGATATAGGGTCGGCAGATTTCCAAAGGTTTTTTGTTCCTACGTACGGTGCCTTCAAATATTTAAGGGGGCCGGTTTTGTTCGCTGTTCTTTTGGGTATTGGTTGTTGCATTTGACACCCACCCTTGAAAAGGCGCTTAAAATTTCCTTTAATCTGAGGGAAGGTTACTTTCCTCCTCCAATTTATTTACTGTAGTTTTTCACTTCATCACTTGCCCCGTTTACACCATTGTTTTGCCCTGATTTTGTGATCTTAATCATAATCTCTTGTTCGTAGTATAATGCAAGTTTCTATCCAGTCACTTTGACGGGTTATGTTTTCGTCATTTTTACATGCGATTCATCCATTCTATCCTTAATTAGTCATACACCGTTGCCTATTTTGGTTGGATTTAATTGAAACTAATCACCGAAAATTTATGAGATTTTAAATCATGCATGGATGGGATGCAATTGATCTTTAACAATGGAAAAGAAGGGGGTTTAATTTGATATCGTGCATGGGGGAATTCAAAACGAAAATGCTTTCTTGTTAAAATACATTTTTTATAACATGGTATTTACCAATTATGGTAAACTGAATAACACGGTATTTACCGATTATGGTAAATTTCATCATATGTAAATGGGAGTGGAAGTGGAATCCGATAAGTTAGTAGATTGATAAATTAAGCATATTTTTTAGACATTTAATTGATAAATACTATATTGATCATACGATAGTAAACTTTATCATATATACAATGTTTTCAAACTCATAAAAAATATTATAGATTAAAAGATATAAGTAATGAAAAATGAAACAAATATAAAAAAATTGACATCTTTTTTGAGACGGGAATATTAGCAATGTTTCTATATTTTTGGGACGGGGTACATACTAGGCTTAGAGAGAATGCCCAAAAATTAACCCAATTCATTTTCCCTAAAGCTAATTGAAATTTGGAAGCCCAACTTGAGATAGGTATACTAAGAGAGAAAAAAACAATGAGATTCAGAAAGTGAAAATACCATTTTTTTCATCTCTCTCCCCCCAAATCCATTAACCCAAACATTTACTCCTTCAGAATCGATTAAACCCCAAAATCGATTAACCTTCCGCCTTCAAGCTCCGCCCAACCATTTCAATTTGGCAAGACTTGGCAGTTGCCGGTTGGGTGCAGAGGCGGCCCTGAGCTAAGGCTCAAGAGGCAGGGCACCTTGGGCCCCCTAAAAAAGTTTACAAATGAAGGCCCCAAATTATTTTTAGTATCTGATATTTAAGCTTAACTAATTAAATTCAGTACTGAGCATATAAACCAAAATGAAAAAATAGGGCCCCTTGTTCAGAATTTGCCTTAGGCCTAAGAAATGTCAGGCTAGTCACATGGAAGGTAATCATCTATTATACAACCCACAACGTTGGGGGGCCCACCAAAGACATTTTTACTAAATGCCTGAGATTTACTGTAGTGATTTAACAGTCTCATTCTGCTCCTCTCTCTCCTCTTCTGCCTGTCACTCTAAAAACCATGTCATCAGAGGCGGCACGATCGATATCGGTACAACATTTGGTGTACACCGAATTATATGAGACTCAATTTTTTGGCATAGCTCTGATTCAATTCAACATCAATACTCGAATGACATTCATCATGGCAATGAATAATATTATCTACAAGTATTATCTTTAACAAGTTTAGGAGAATAATTACTAGGGGATAAATTGAAAATAGATGCAATAAGTGCCCATTTTAAATATTGGTACATTTTTTACTCTGCCACTAAAATTAGATTTCATTTTGAAAAGTTTATGGGTAAAAATGTGATGATGATGTCTCTATAGAGAGTAAAAGTTATCATTTTTAGAATGTAATGATGATGTCTTGATGAAGAATTAGATTTGCCAAATTGAAGACTTAAAAATTGATGGAAGAAGCAGAAGAAAGTGCATAGCTAAATGGGATATATATAAAAAAAATTACAAAAGGAACCTAAGCTCCATAAAATGGTAACCAAGTGTAATTACACCACAATGCTTTTTGGTGGGAATGGAAGTGTGGATTATACCATTTCTGGTGGGATTAGATTTATTGTTGTACTGGCGGGTGTAAAACTATGAATTTTGGAATGTAAAAATTGAGTTGATATGTGTGGCAAAGGCGGGGGCAATCGGATGGTCAAGATTTCATCTCGACAATGAACGATTCAAATTGTCGAACGGTGGAGATGAGATTTGAACCGTTAAATTACCAAATGGACAGCTCGAATACTGCACATCACAGTGCTGTGAACCACCCGCACAGAACCATTCCCTGTTCCCAAAGTCTGGCCATGGATATCAATGCGATTGTATTGAATTACTCTTGACCACACACCAGATGGATCTTGATGGTACAAAAATGGTTGGGATTCATTGTGACCTAATTTTTTTGTTGCTTTTCTATGTTTTCCTTCGAAGACGTTCTTCTATTTGTGTTCCTCATGGCATAAATATCTGATCTTTTGTTTTTTTTTTTGATCATCAAATATCTGATCTTTTGAGCAGATAAATTGATGGGTTTACTCATGTACAACCGATGTTGCTATAAAGTAAATTAGCGCTGCACCCGTGCTATGCATGGAGTGAACCAAAAGTCATGCTTACAGATAATGTTAAGGTATTTACGCGTATTTTTAGTAATTTAACGCGAACAACAATACAACTTTCACACGAAACAATGCGCGACACACCTAGAAATACACATTCCTCCCCCAGCTAAATTCATGAGAAAATCATCAATGCAAGAATAATTAAAGTTGTTAATTTATTGTCCAGATTCCCAATCCTCGCTGAATCTGGAAGCTGATTTTGCGAGTCAATTAACGAGGAAATAGGATCGAGATACTCCAATAAACAATTAACGTAATTAATTCGTTGTCCCGAACAAATCATAATGAAAGTCTTGTTTTGTTCAACTCATCTAAGCAAAATTAATGGAAGAAAATTCTTTTTGTTTTTTTTCTTTCTCGGCAATGGAAGAAAATTCTTGATTTGATTTTCAGATCTCACCAACCCAATACTCTATTTTTTTACCTTCATTTCTTCATTTTGAGTGTCAAAAAAATGTATTTTGTTGTAAAAGTGATTTTGAAGGAAATTTAACTCCAACCCTATACTCTATTTTATCAAAAAACTCACTCCAAACCTCAAACTTCAACAATTTTTTTTTTTTTTTTGCCAAAATGGTAGGAGTTGTATTATACCAGAAACAACCGAGTACATCAACGATCAGATAGGGCATGATCTATTATTTATACCACACAACTTACACTTCACCAAGCGATGTGGGACCACCCCCGGCTGACCCTTCTGGTCACCGATCAAACAGCCCCTGCATGGGTCTCAACCACCCTCAGGCCGGTCGACCACTACTTGGAACTTCTAGGGGCGGGGTGTCAAAATCTCCCCCACCTAGGAGCACACGTCCTCGCATTTCCAGTTGGTGCAGGCTCTGATACCATATGTAACGATCCGCTCCTGCCTTGTACAATATTGTCCGCTTTAGACGCCCAAAGATCGTAAACTTCCCAATAGGGTCACCCATCCTTGAATTACCCCAGGATGAGCAGGCTTAACTGTGAAGTTCCTATGTTCTTTGGCCCTCCATCACGGCTTTAAAAGACCTTGTACAAGATAGAGCATGATCTATTATTTATACCACACAACTTACACTTCACCAAGCGATGTGGGACCACCCCGGCTGACCCTTCTGGTCACCGATCAGACAACCCTTGCATGGGTCTCAACCGCCCTCAGGCCGGTCGACCACTACTTGGAACTTCTAGGGGCGGGGTGTCACACAAATGGAGCACGAGGAGGCTAAACTTCAACAATTTAAAAACATTGTTTTATAGGAATAATTGAAATCTATCAAATAACATCTATAGATTTCAAACAAGCTAGATTCATATAACATATTTTAAACGATATACATTAAGAGATATAGATAATTGATAATTGAACGTAAAACTGTAGTAGACCAAGAATTTGAAACAGAGGGAGTAAAATATACTCAATATTAGTCTTATAGTATTGATACTTTACGTATCTTTTGATTGGTACCAATTTTATAAAGAGTAAAGGTACGAAAATTAATTTCATGAATAAAACGGGATTTGGAGAGGGTGAATAATGAAATGGTCTCCTCCAAAATAGTCCTCTCAAATAGAGAAATATTGAAAGATTGGCCGTCTCCAATTAGATATCCGTACATGTTTCATCAAATTATTTAACTCTTTGTAAAAAAAATTATGTCCAAGACACGTGATATCCAATTAGATACTTACCGATATGTGATGCTCAGTTGATTGTTTGAATGATTGGCTAAGAACATCATGTTTTACATATAAATAGATTTGGTTATGGAATTGAGATTTGGTGTCGATTTCATAAAAGATAAGTAATGTTCAACCATTTCTAGTTGGATGAACAAATTTGCACTCATTATATATAATTGGATTTGACCACGAGAGCTTGAAAATTGAAAAAGCCCAAAAGCCCTCCAACACTAACTGTATTTACTAAAAAATACTATTAAATTCACAAACTCAATCTTAAGGGCAGAAAAGGAATTCAACACTTGGAAGTCATAACTCCCACATTCCAACTTCTCTCTTTTGACAACCACTGCCTAGTGCAGTTGGTAAGTCATCTATCTCCTATAGGAGAGGTCCTGGGTTCGACTCCTGTTGGAGCAATACCCTTGGGTCCCAAGCTATGGATAGCTTTTGGATCCCGTGCTAACTCTAACACCCCCACTAACCCCCGCTGATGTATGACGATTGAAAAAAAAAAAAACTTCTCTCTTTCAGTTCGCAATATTTTTCCCTTTTCGATCATTTTGATGCAATTGAATTGTTCAAAAGGAAAAAGTGGATGATGCTACGGTGTCTCCCCTGTTGTCTGGGGACACGATATCCCCCCATAACATAACAACTCGAAGGCATAACAACAACCAATCGAAGGCATAACATTTTTTAATCATTTCCTATTATTATTATATTAAGCCATAACACTTTTTCAAAATGACATAATTAACATAACCACTAGAAGGCATCACTTCTCAAAAATGGTATAATATTTTTATGGGGAAAAAGCCGAAATGGTCCTTGTAGTTTAGTGTTTGTGTCAACTTGGTCCCTGTAGTTTGAATTGGCTCGATTTACACTCGGTAGTTTTTATTTTGTTCCAACTTGGTCCAATTACTAACTGCCGTTAGACTCTGTTAACCCTAGACAGAAATGGACCCCTTTTCTAGGGTTAAAACCATAATCTGTCATTCTTCTCTTTCCCTAATATACTTCTGAACCAAAACACATAGTCTCATTGTTCCATTCTCCATTTTTTTTCACGGCTTCCATTCTTCATTTATCGCGCCTGGTATTTTACCTTCGACTGAAATGTGTCTCATTCGCCTTCGGGGGGAGGGAGCGAGAGGGATTAGGGCCTGGATAAGTGATCCAATTCCTATGGATTGCGACGTGATTCTTGAAAAGAAAGGAAAAATGAGAAGTTTTGTTTTATAAAAAAGGGTTCGGATATTTTTGAAAAATGTTTGAATTTTAGAAAATAGTGGGTTTTATTTTAAAAGGGACCGAGCTTTTATCAAGTTGCCTACATATCTCCGGGTAAAGGAGAATCTGGTCCGGCTGTGGTTCGGGCCACAAAAGGGGTTTAGAAAAAAACTTAGAGTCTCCACCGGGCATAGAGTTTAGGTGTGTCTGGTCACCTCTTGAATATCGGAAGAATAGTTCAAATATTTTAGAAAAAAAAACACGGGCCAGAGAACCCGATTTTTAAAAAAGATTGCATTTGTTTTGTATTTTAGGAAAAAGCTTTAGGCCTGTGAGGTTAAAGAAGAAAGAGTTCGGTAATTCACTAGAAAATGGACCCATTTGTGTCTGGGGTTAACGGAGGTTAACGGCAGTTAGTAATTGGACCAAGTTGGAACAAATTGGAAACTACAAAGTGTAAATCAAGCCAATTCAAACTGCAGGGACCAAATTGACACAAACACTAAACTACAAGGACGATTTCGGTTTTTTCCCCTATTTTTATTATTGTAGTATCCCCTAAAATGACTTAACATAATCACTCAAAGACATAACACTAATCATTCGGAGGTATAACTGAAGGAAACTTTAAAAGGAGGACATCATAGGTTTTCCCGAGTTAACCGCAGAATTCTCTCCTCTCAATGAAAAAAGTAAAAAAGTATTGAGAGAGCTTCAAGGGGTAGGCATAGACTCCTTTAATGCTGCTACTCACAAAATCGTGAATCCCTCGGCTCTCGATTTGTTCTCTAAACAGCAGAAAAGAAAAACTACGTAAAAGAATAGTAGTAGTTGACAAGATGCCTTCTGGACTCCCCAAAATAAAGCCCCAAGTAATCACCCATGCACATGCTCTCAATCATAAATGACCCACACAACTTCATCACAACCAAGAAGGAAGAAATCATCCTCTCGTTCAGTCGTTAATTTGACCCTAGACTAGACAAGTCAAGTACTGGAAATGCCAATACAAACTGCCCTTCCCCATGCATGGTTATGTTCCCCATGCCAGAAGTACCCCAAAAGTTGAATAATGCATGTGTTCCCGCGCCTACATCACCACTATAACTATATGTCACCGTTCCTCCAAACGCAGCACAGTCGTTGGACCCCTTGTAACTCCGTCTGTACATCACCCTTCTTAATTTCTAAATAAAGGCCACCGCAAGTTGCCACCAACGGCACAGATGAGCCACCGTCAAAGCCGTCGACGTTGACGTCACAATCCTGGCCACCACCACAAACGCCCCCCCAACCAAACCAAGCCGTAACAAAGCCACCAGCGTGGAGAAACCCGAATTTGCGAACCCCCCAACGCTAGCAACCCAAATGAAACCCAAACAAGTGTAATGTAGTGGAACATCTTTGACTTGCCATGATTATGCCATATGTTTTGGTGAGAATTTTAATAACAAATTAAATGGTTTATTTCATATGATGCTCTCAAAGCTCTTATTTAAAAATAAAAAAAAACAACTCACGTTGCAAAATTATGACCTCGTTAATTTGCTAGTAATTAAAATGTTTATTATTTAGCTTATTTGCTTACAAAATTAATGAATAGTGTTTAGTACTATCAATTATGAATAAGCTTATTTGATAAAAAAATAGGTGAGATTATTTTAAATATATATTTTGTTTTGCTTATTTGCAATTGTAAAATTACGTTTTTACAAAAAGTCATTTCCATAACTTATATATTAACAAATAGTCTGAATTTTATGTTACCTTATAAAAATTTGCACCAAACACATGCATCTTCAACTTATTTCAAAATATTTTTAAGTGCATAATCAAAATAATCACAAACTAAGAGCATCCGCAATGTAATAATCAAAATTCGATAACCAAAAGTTGCCACATCATCTTTTGATTATTCATTTAAGACATTGTTAAGGTTAGCACTGTAGAGGTCTACAATGTAATAATCAAAATTGGATGACTAAAACATGCCACATCACTTTTTTTAACTACAAAATTCTAAAAACTAAAATTTTTGACAATAATTTGAATACTCTTTTTGGAAAAAAAAATAACAGTTTTTTTTTAAGAAAATAATTTAGTGAAAAAGAAATTTGAAAATAGTTTTTTTCAAAATGAAAACGGTTTAATAAACAGTTTTTTTTTTAAAAACTGTTAGAAACCATTTTTTTTAAAAACAGTTTTTGTGTAAAAACACTTAAAAAAAGTTTTTTGTAAATACTGTTTTTTTTTAAATTTTCTGAAAAAAAAAACAGTTTTTAAAAATAATTTTCTGGAAACATTGTTGAGAGAGAGAGAAAATGTTTTTATGTAATGATGAGTGTACTTAATTGAGAGAATGTGGAGACCATTAAATTTGATTATTGGCAAAAAGGTTGCTAGTTTTGATTATTCAAAGACCAAAATTTGATGAGTTGCTAAGAGGTTGCTAAGTTTGATTATTACAATGTGAGCAATTTTTTGAGCAAATATTGCTAATTTTAACAACCTTTTAGTTTTGATTATTACATTGTGGATGCTCTAATAATTTAACATATAAGTAATAGATAGCAAATGGGGAACCTCCACTTATCATTGAAATCTTCAAAACCATTTGTGAAATCTTAAAAATGATAGAAGAATGGAACCTTTCCAATCCTACTTTATTTTGACTATTGCAAATTAAGATTTCATTTTCTTTCTATTTTTCATACATGATAATGATCTACAGTATAAGTTTTTGGACAACACATTCCTATTTAAGTACTCATAAAGCCCCCTTGAAAATGATAGACCACTTCAGTGGAATGGAGTGGACACATGAATAAGATTGAGGCTGGAATAGAATTAGAACGAAATGAAATTGGAATAATTAGGAACAGACATTCTCAATCGTTTTCACATTTTTTTTATTACTCCCTCCATCCCCTTTTTAAAGTCCAGTATTCTATTTTGGGCTGTCCCTTAATAATTGTCCATTTTGTAAAGTTAGTGGGTATAAGTTGGTATATTTTCTATTTTGCCTCTAAAAGTAGATTTTATTTTGAAAAATTAGTGAGTAAAAGTGTAATGATGATATCTTCATAGAGAGTACGTAGGAAAATTGGAGGTAAAAGTTGATATGAAAGATGTAATGATGATATTTTCTTAATAAGTTAAAATTACGAAGTGGAACACTTAAAAAGGGACGGGGGAGTATAGAATATGATGGTAGATTTTCATTTGCCAATACTGAATTTTGATTTGGAAGTAGTAATTCTGATGCGACAGTTAGAAAGGAAGATAATGATAATGGGGCCGGTTCTCCTCACACAAATTTTGACACAACACTAATCGAAGTTTCATACAAATGATCTAAACCGTTCAATTTGTTTAAAAATAAGTTCCTTAGAGTTTCCATAAAAATCAACTCATTCCGATATCGGTAAGGGCTTGATCAGTTCATTCAATCTTATTCTATAAAATTTGACAGGAACCAACTGAATGAACCGATTAAGCACTTCTGATATCCGAATGAGTTGATTTTTTAAGGGAACCCTTAAACATACATTTTAAACAAATTGAACGGCTCCGATTATTTGCGTGGGACTCCAAAATTGGTTCCACAAAAAAAGTTGTCTCAAAATTTGTGTCAATATTTGTGTGAGGGGAACACTAGCCCCAATGATAATTCATTAGTTTTTCTATTGGAATAACCATCCAACATTTAGGTAAATAGTGATTTCATTTAAAAATTCTTTATGTATTCGTGAACCAACTTAGGATCAAATATTCCGTTGGGATGATCATTTCATTCCAAAGTTAGAGCTCATTCAGCTAAATAAGTCATTTAGCTTATTTTTTGTTTTTATTCAATTTTTTTTCGCATTTGTTAGTTTTTCGTTGATTTTTTGAGAATTATTGCTTTGTCATGACGAGAGGAATCTAAAAAGTAAAAAATTACGATCGAAATCCAATTTTTTTAATAAAGACAAAACAATTGGATTTCGATCGTAATTTTTTACTTTTTAGATTCCTCTTATTATGACAAAGCAATAATCCTCAAAAAACCTAACAAATGCGATTTTTTTTTGAATAAGGACAAAAAAGAAGAAGAATCCAAATAGCTTATTTAGCCGAATGAGGCCTTAATATCATCAATCCAAACATCCTCGAAGTTAATACCTACTCCCTCCGTCCATTTTTAAGTGTCCTGCTTTGTAACTCCAACTTATTATAAAGACATCATCATTATACCTTTCACATCAACTTTTTCCTCCACTTTTCCTACTTAACCATCATCATTACACTTTTACCCACTAACTTTTCAAAATGAAATCTACTTTTAGAGGCAAAATAGACAATGCACCAACTTTTACCAACTAACTTTACAAAATGAACATTTATTAAGGGACAACCCAAAATGGAATACGAGACTATAAATAAGGGATGGAGGGAGTATGTTTTTTCCTGTTCGCAATTTTATTCATACTTTTAAATCTTACCATTTAATTCATATGACATTGGAGTTTTAGATATTGGCTCAGTCAAAGTTAACAGATTACGGCGCTGGACGACAATATAGATTCTTTCGACAGTCCCTCATGAAAAAGCTTCAAAAAATTCACTAAAATACGTACCAAAATAGTTCAATAAAGATTGTTCCACAATCTTATAGTTTTTTAAAAATTTGGTCTATATCATCAATTTTTTTTTTCTAATTCATCTCGTTAAGTATTCTTGGTTTAAAAATTTTTGAACAAAAAACTAAGAAAATTTTAATTAGTGGATTAACATTATAATCATTGTAAACTTCTAATTTTATCTAATTAGATAGGAAACTTTCTATACTTTCAATTCAATATATTGCAAAAAATTATACTTTCTAAGGCAAAGAAATCAGAGTTTGAGATTTTTAAATGGGTATCAATTACAAAATGATTAGTTGACTTGCTTGATGTGATTTCAGATATGGATTGCATGTCCGTATCTGCACACGGTTGTCTTTACATGTTTGTATACGTTTGATGTTGGAAAGAATTTTATGTTATTTGAGTGCATGAATGCTAAAGAGGAGTCATATAAGGATTTCGACCGATTCAAAAGAGATAAGAACCGTCTTAGACGTATCACACGTATTACAGAATATTCTCATTCAACTAATCAGTCGATTCATATTATTAATTTGATACTCTTAGAGTTATTCTTACGCAATATTTATTCAATAATTAGTAAGAATGGTAAGACTAGATCCAACCATCCTTCAAATCTTCTAAATGAAGAATGAAATTACCAATCCCACCATACTTCACTTCGACTATTCAAAATGAAGAGTGCATTTTGGTGCTTCATATTTCATACATTGAAATTATGGAACATTTGATAACTTTTTAGATTCAATATTCATAAAACCTAAATTGGAGATATTTCATAAATATTAAAAAAGTGATTTGAATTTAAGTAAATTAAAGAGAGAGGTGCATGCATGGTTGAGGTTTGTAGTAAGAATAGTAAGAATCTCCAAATATATTGATTCCATTCCGCTAAGATTCCTTTTTTTTTAAAATACTTATTTTTCGTTTTACAAGAAAGATCATTCTCTCACAAGTCACAATACATCACATTTAAATAAAAAAAAAGTATTCTGTTAGTTAGTGGAACATGCTCCGAGTAAACATTATGTTTTGATTGTTTAGAATGAAGACTTGGATTGCAGACGCTCTAAAGAGGACTTTTAATCCAATTTGGAAGAGCTCGATCTCTAGAACATTTTTGATGTAACATAAGCACGTCATATATTTTATTCAAACTTTCTAACAACAATAACATAAGCACGTCATATATTTTATTCAAACTTTCTAACAACAATTCAACTAGCACATGCCATTTGTCACCCTCTCTATTCTCTACCTAAAAAATCACTCACCAATACCATATTCTTTTTCTGTCCATTTTTTTTTTGTGTTGTCAGAATTTCGATATTTTAATGAGACATCATTACTCATGGAAATTACGCTCATTTTTTAAATACATAATTTTTTTTTGTCAATCGATAGAAAAAATCATTTTACATATGAAGTACAAAAGTATAAACTCGGAATACTACATCAATTATGAGAGTCCACAAGATAACTAAATCCAACAACTCAATCATCGTAAGAAATAAGTTCATTATAAGGTAGCAACAACGAAAGAAAGGAAAATCCCTTTAAAGGAAGAGCACCCATACGCAAACAAGAAGATTTGAACCCAGACCTCCGAATTGATTTTTAAATGCATGATTACTTTGGACTCTTGTGCGTTTTCTTCCTTTATTTTTGCGACTGAAATTTGCGTACATGTGATCTGAAAGGACAAAATAGAAAGGTGGTTGAAATTTTTATCCTTGATTAGTTAAATGAGCGAGAGTCATTAATTAAACACCTAAAACAAAGATTAATCATGCATTAAAATTCTGGGACGGCGGGACTAGATTATTTAATTATTTTAAAATTTGGACCAAAATTAAAATAGCCCAATTCTTTTCCGCCACTGATCAGCACTCCTCCGCACGTCTTCTCGTCAAACTTGTCTCCGTAATCCACTGTCGGCAAAAGCCTCCGCGACAGTCCAATCGTTGGATCCAACTCAGCTCACCGTGGACACGTGTCGCTTTGTGATATGATTAAGTGTTACTTGTCGTTTACGCAGCCAGTATCTCTAACACAGCCCCTTTCACGAGCGCGTACGTTAGCGTAGAGGGACACCTCATGGCTACCTTGCGCGCCCTCGTGGCAAAGTTTACAATGCCGCCGGCCGACACGCCGCGATGTGGCCCGACCTCGACGGATGCTTTCATGTGACTACTTGTTAGGTGCTTGTGGGTACACCACGTGTGCCCCAATATTTTTTTTAGCATCACGCAGTTATATGTGTGAAACGGAACACTGCGCGCGGGGCGGGTTTTGTCGTATCCGCCCCGGCCCCATCTCAACTCGAGCTCTAACTGAGTAATTTATGGTGCTTCGTGAGCGCGGACTCACGCGGACCGGGTAATTCATGGGTGCCCCGTTCTCGCCCTGCCTTGTACGATGTTAATAGTGTAAGTGTTTAACTATGTGTAATGATAATACGTAAAATCAATTTGGAGTGGATAATAGGGGCGGGATAATACGAAATCGAATCCTACTCAACTCCGATTAGGGTATTTTAATTTTTTCCAGAGCCCACCACGATACTCGAAAATTTGACAAAAACCTGCACAATTGAGATATGTGTTGCACGAAAAAATTGTTGTATCATCTTGGAATACCGTCACGTGGTGTCAACGTCACACGTTTTTGTGTGGGGTTCGTATACACACATTTGTGGTGTTTAGGGCTGTTGGGGCTCCACGCGGATTGGAGACTGCCTCGAGAGCACTTAATAATTACTTGTGCTGCGGGAGGATCCTGGAATCCACTGCGCTGACCCTGATATAATCCCTCTTCCAATACATACCCATCAGATTCGGAAAAAAATATAAAATTATATACCCATCATTGCACACATACATACATACATACATATGTGCGTGTATATATACACCACTCCCGCCCCCGCCAGCTAATAGATAACAAAGAGGGCTCCTAGAGAGAGAAAGTAGTGTTCACAGAGAGAGAAAAAAGGAGAGGGAAAAATGGGAGTTGATTACTACAACATCCTGAGGGTGACTCGAAACTCGACAGACGACGACCTGAGGAAAGCCTACAAGAAACTCGCAATGAAGTGGCACCCAGACAAGAACTCGGACTCGGAGGCTGAGTCCAAGTTCAAGCAGATCTCCCTGGCCTACGACGTGCTCAGCGACCCCATCAAGCGCCAGGTCTACGACCTCTACGGCGAAGAAGCCCTTAGCACCGGCCAGTTCCCTCCCGCCACGCCGCGGCCGGCTAAGGCCTTCAGCGCCAAGGGGTCGTTCAACGCCAAGGGGTCGTTCAAGTTCAGCAGAAGGGTTGAGGAGGACAGTATATTTGATGACTTGTTTGGTGGGTCTGGGTTCGAGGGTAAGACTCGGGGTTTTGGTGGCGGGTACGTTGAGAAACTGGCCAAACCAACAAATGTACAATCGCCCAAACCAACTAATCCTTACGTTGAGAAACTGGCCAAACCAACAAACGTACAGTCACCCAAACCAACTAACCCTTACGTTGAGAAACTGGCCAAACCAACAAACGTTCAGTCGCCTAGAGCGATGAACACACAATCGCCCAAACCAACAAACACATCGCGGAAAAGCCAGAACGGGTACGGGGATGGTGGTGGTAGGAAGGCGGCTGATGTGGAGAATCAGTTGGGGTGTAGTTTGGAGGAGCTTTATAAGGGGTCCAAGAGGACAATGGTGATTTCAAGGATTGTTCCTGATGATTCGGGGTATGCAATTTTATTATTATCTTTTTACGTGTTTTTTTTTTTAAAGACCTATTATGTACATCTCTCTGTGTATATGCATGTTTACGATTTCGTGTTTAATGTTCCTTTGCGAAACCAACTCCTTTGGATTGTGAGAAAGGATGCGATAAGAAAAGAGAAGTCATTTCTCACAAAATCTCACCGTTTCGATGAGTTCTGTTGAGAAAGGGGAAGGAGAGAATAAAAAAATTCTGCTTTTCTTTCTGTTTGTCACCAAATTACTCAATCCAAGCGAACTACAGTATTTGACAAGAAATCCTAATCCTTTATGTTCTTTTCCAAATCCCTCAATCCCCTGTTCTTCTCTTATCAAATCCCTCAATTCAAAGAATTCTGCTAGTTGTTCTTGATTGGTAAATTTCTTTAACTAAAAATCCTAAATCAATTTGAAATACGTACATTTTCAAAATTGGAGGGAGCTTCCGTTTTGCCCATTGTTATGATTGAAACGGTTCATTTGTTAGAGCTCATCGAGACCATCGAACATGCTTAATCGGACATCGATCAACGATATTTTTGGTATGTGGTATGGTCGATGGTCACAACGAGTAAAATACATGAATGGTTCGGGGCAGGGCCCAAAATGATCAGCAAACTGGGTGATCTAGTCCTCAACTAGCTAGAGGGCATCCGTCTCTTTCGGAATTTATCGAAAGGGTATTTCAATTTAGTATGTTTTCAACTCTGTTCATGAAATATTTTAGGTCTGCCCTGCCCTGGTCCCTTCAATTAAGCTGACCTATGAGTAATTCGTGCAGGAGACCTAGGCAAATCGAGGAGATCTTGAAAATAGATATCAAACCTGGCTGGAAAAATGGCACAAAAATCACTTTCCCTGAGAAAGGCAACCAGGAGTCCGGGATGACCCCTGGAGATCTTATTTTCGTAGTGGACGAGAAACCGCATGCTCTGTTCAAGAGGGACGGAAACGATCTGATTGTTCATCAGAAAATATCGCTGCTCGAAGCTCTTACGGGGAAGACTCTTGACCTGATTGCACTGGACGGAAGGAACATAAATATCCCGTTGAAAGGTATTACCAGGCCGAGCCATGAAGTGGTGATCCCGAACGAAGGAATGCCCATCTCGAAAGAACCTGGGAAGAAAGGAAACTTGAGGATCAAGTTCGATGTCAAGTTCCCCTCAAGTTTGACCGAAGAACAGAAATTCGATCTGAAGAGGGTGCTCGGAAGAAGCTGCTAAGTAGTCCAGTTTTCGAACTGAGGGTCGGAACATCATCATGAAATTGACAATTTAAGTGGAAATGGCATGGATCATGTGTATAGATCGAGTAACATACTCTTCAATTTAGGCGGAAGATATGTTCGTAGTAGGAAGGATAGTTTGAAGGGTTCCGGCAGCAAGTGTGATCGGATTTAGCTGCCAGGGAGTAACAGACCTTCGCGTGAAATGTATATGTAACGTACTGGTGTTTTTCGGATTTTGATGATGAGGGTTGATCGTGTCTATTTCGCCGTGGAAATGACATAATGTTGTGCTTCTTTTGTTTGGTGATGTCCCATTTACTAGGCAATATTGTGCTAGGCAATGTCAGTAGTTTTCGTATTTTTGGTAACAATACGGCTTGAAGCATTACCTTATTCTTTCTATTTTAGACCCATTGAGTCAAAGAGTTGGCTCAGGTTCGTATCAGTTTTTGAGAGAGAGAGAGAGAGGCCATATGAAACAGGTAACCGTATCATAGCAGATACATTATTATCTTATTATTGGTTAATCCATACATAGTAGAACTACTCAACATCATTGAGTACTATCGCAAGTTCGCAACGCAAATTGATAGACAAGCCGAAGCTTATTTAGGAACATAACGGGAAATCGATCATAGTACTGCTTAAGCGTAATAAGAGTAACCCCGGTGTTTCTCGATCTTATTCTGCAGCTCTTCCTTTCTCGCACCAGTAATATTATCCACCACTTTCCCTTTCTTGACGAGTATGAATGTTGGCATCGCCTGCACTCCGAATTCTTGAGCCACATCCTGTTTCAAATCATGAATTCATCAACATTGCTCAAGTCGAAGGAAAAAAGAAGATACTACAATCTTCTTGAAACCGAAAAACGTTTTTCAAGTCGATTGTTTGCTTAATAGCATGCACTACTCAAACGGAAAATAAGAAAAGTTAATTACATCAATATTAATTATCAAGGATTTTCTGAGTCAAGGAATTGAAGAGCAATACCGGCAGTTCATCTACATCAATCTTGATGAACTCGACGTCTGTATATTTTGAAGCATACTCGTTGATGGTTGGTTCCATGAAACGGCATGGTGCACACCATGAAGCCGAGAAGTCAATAACCATCTTCACCCCAGAGAGAGAGAAATCAGATCAGTCGAACTAGGAATACAAGAAAAGTTAAAAGGATAAATAGCACTTTATGCCCTTAAACTGTTACCAAATTCTTAGCTTATTGATAGACTGCATATTGACTGTCAATAGAAGGACCCATGCTTAATAGGCCATATTGAGGAAAGTTTTAGTGGCATGTGAAGTCTGTTTCATGCATCATAATGTAAATAAGCACAATTTGGGGAAAAAAAGTAGAAGAGAGTCACCAGTTTGGAAGTTTCTTTGGAGGATTCAAAATGAGCCTTCCATTTGGCAGAGGAATGAAATTCAAGAACCTGGCTATTTTTCATTGCCTGTGCTCTATTGGCATTTTGGAAGGCAGAGAATTCAGCTCCCATTCTTCTTCTTCTTCTCTCTCTCTCTCTCTCTCTCTCTCTCTCTCTCTCTCAAACAATGAGGAACTAAAATATGATCTTGGCTTTGAAAACAAGAGTTTGCTAGGAGTCTATATATATAGTGGTTGATTAATTGTAGTGGAGATGGTATCATATTCGACGTGTCCTTGGCAAGTTAGTACTACTTGGGCCAGAAGTTGACAATCTCAAAGAATTGGAGCTTTAGCACTAGGGTTAGTTCGGTTGGTAGGTGGGTTTGTTCCCCACATTATTCATGAGGGTTCAATTCTTGGGCCTGGCCGCAAGAAAGTAATTTCTTGTGAAATCTCTAGTCCCGACATGGATGGTCTGCCTTTAACTTTAACTGGACCGGGGAGGGATTAATCGAGGTGCGCGTAAACTGACCTAGACACACCTGACCATCGACCAAACAGAAAATGAAGGTTTTGCACCCTCAAAACATGGTCCGTTAATTTGATTTAACATGTGACCAATTGGCTGTCAAAATGAACGGCAGATTGGTTTTTAAATTGCGGCTGGAAAGCCAAAAACAGGAGGAATAATTAATAGTACTAGTATAAGTTAAGTTCAAAATGAACGGCAGATTGGCTTTTGGGCCGTTTTGGTTCAACAAAGATAATCGGAGTTGCACATTTTGTTCAATATATTGTTCTTAAAGTCTTCGTAAAAAATCAGCTTCATCCGACATCAATAAGAACGTTTATGAAACATCCAAAATCACTTTAGAATTTAGGCTAAATTCTGAAGCGATTTTAGACGTTTCGTAAACGACCTTATCGATGTCGGATGAAGTTAATTTTTTACGGGGACCTTAAGCAAAATATATTCAACAAAATGAGCGCCTCCGATTATCTTTGTTGGACTTGAGACGCGCCCAAATATGCGCTGTACATGCTGTCTGTGTGTACACTGCTGTACCAGTAGCAACACTCTGCATATATACCGCTTCAAATGGAATACTAATCTTGCCTGGGTTCTTATAGGTAAATCGTACATTATTCTTAGGGTTTTTGGTGGCATCTCTTTTGCGTTTTATGGTAGGTGTTTTTAAGGGTTTGCTTTCGACTTTCTCTTGTTTTTTGGGTTCGCCCATTGTCATCTTTTCTCGGGGTCTAGGTGCGCGACATATGATTGTCGGGGTGTGTAAATGTCAACTTTGTTGGAATCTTTTATTCTTGACGTAATATTATAGCGCTTTCGATCCTTTTAATCTTTGTATGTTCCTTCAAAAATTAATATAAAAAAAATGTTGTTTAAAAAAAAAAAGCTCTGATCCAAAACTTCTGTGTGGTAAGTGGTGCACATAAAAATATAGTAAATGAATAGCGGCAGTGGGGAAGCATATTGCTTTTTGATTGCATGCGCACCTAGCTAGCTAGCATCTGGGGATCCTGCCAAGTGCTTGCCGAGTGCATCTGGATTGTCCATCTTGACAATTAAAGGTTTGAATTGAAAATTAAATTCTTCAGAGTTCGTTTTAATCCGAACTGCTGAAAACACTATTAGACGATCCAAATGCGCTCGACAAGATATTTGGCAGCATCTCCCATTCCACCTAGCTCCCACCATAGTTTGTTGTATTACAACTAGCTCTTAAAGCCACAAAATTTCAACAATATGCTACGCAAGTAGAAAATGACAACGTTTGACGTCTCAGATTCATTCATGATATGGCCCGCGCATAAACAGGCTTGAAACTACTTCACAAGCATCATTTCTCAGCATTTTTCCAGACCCAGGGGTGCTGTAGTGCACCCTCCGTAGTGTGGCCAATCCGGTCGTCCATCTCGACCATAGACGGCTCGGATTTTCATCCGAACAATGGATGGCTAGAATTTGTAGGAGCTCGGATTAAATCTAAGCCTTCTGCACCAAGATGAACAATCAGATCGGCCACACTATACGGTGTAGTGCGACGGGTGCACTACAGCCCCTCCCATTCCCATTTTTCCCGTGTCCGGTAAGCTTCTCGACAAAAGTTTGTTGGGTTTTGAAGTCTGATTAATTAGGGGTGAGTATGGTCCGGATTGGTTCGGTTTTATAGTAAACCAAGAACCAAATCAATACCTACGGATTATGAAATTGGAGAACCAAACAAACTCATAAAAGGCATAAAACCAAACCAATCCAAACCATTAAAATGCGGATTGGTTTCGGTTTTAAACCACGGTTTGCTTTGAACTAAGCTATTATCTTCAAAAAGTATTGGGGTAATTAGTCTTGGTAGTGAATAAATTATAGGAATAGATATTGGAATTGGTTTTCATGTATAGAAACTTAGGAATTGGGGCGTGGAAGTTGACTGATCTAGTGATCCAATATGCTTTTTGTGTATAATAAATTAATAACCAAAGGAAATTAGGAAAGGGTTGTGAATCATTTTATATAGAAGTTTAGTTTGAATTATATTGGTAGGGAAGAAAAAAACTAAATATTGCGGTGAATTTAATAGGATCAATAAATCGGGAAAATAGTTGACTAAGGCTCCCATATTTATTTGGTGAATCATAATTAAACTATATATATATATATATTATAGGGTTCGGATCTATTGGGAACCATAACCGTGAATATAAATCCACAAATCAAATCATATAACGCGGATTTTAATTTTTTTAAACCATACTACTAAAAAATAGAACAAAACCTTTCAGTTTGGATTGGTTTGGACTGGATTCGCGGTTTGATGAATTTTTTGCTCACCCTTATGATTTAATACTGGACTCGTGACTATGAAGGGTATTTTGGTAATCATGGTGATTGAATTATTGATGCTCTAGATTTGAAATGAAGGAATGAAGTAAGAAATAAACAGAAAAATTAAATCGCGTCTCTAGGTCCACCCTATCTAATGCCTTCCGCCTTTGATCTAGGCGGGACATAGTTCCACAGTATAACGTCAATTGAGTTTCTCGATTCTTAGAGGTATAGGGGACCTACTATTTCAATGGAAAATTATTGTGAGAGGCAGACACTTAATTCCTATATTGTCAAATATTAATTCTGTTTCAATCCTCCTCCGCCCATACATCGATTAATTGGGGGATTATATCCAAATGCTGGAGAAATACCTCAACAATGATCATGCTGATGCAATGAGCCACTAGACTAGATATGGGAAAACTGGTAGAAAGAGTTTGAGATCGTCCATAATCTTCAGGTTCTTCCAGCATTTACTTGGAATATTGCTTTCACTGTCCAATTTAACAATTTAGTACTGGAAAGTAGTAAAACACACACAGTGATGGGCATTAATTTAAACACAAAACCTTCCCCCCGGGTAATAGTGCAGCATCTAATAGATTGCCTTTCGACTATTGCGCCGAGCAAATTTTAACTTTCACTTTGTGATTCAGATCTTAATGGGGGTAATAGTCTCGTTGATCTGTTTTTGCATCGCTTCGGTTCAGAGTACCGGTTTTTTATATTCGTTTTTTCATGCATGTGTATGCAATTTGATCACTTCTTTATGAACAAAGTCCGTTGTATTCGTTCATAATGTGTGCGGCTAACGAATCATTTGTGAAGAGCCTATATATAGTTGGAATGATATGCGTCACTTAGGAGATCGGAAGGATTTAATTTGTCGGAAGATGTCTTCAATTTGTCGGCAATCTTGAAAGAGGCGTAGTTAATGTCTGTAAATACGTTTTTATCGGCAAAGGAAAATTTCATCAATTCATCACTAGGATAAAGAAATGAAATCGGTTTAAATGTCAATAAGTATATTTGTAACAGGGTTTGGCTTGTTGAAGAGAAGGATATGTTCCTGTTAACTCTCACATTGTTCGCCGGCGCTGGACATTGTGATAGCAGGCGAGTAGCTGTACATCATACGTCGATCTGGATTCGAATCGTAGCTAAAATGAAATATTATACATGAAGAACTGCATAGGAGTACACTCTCTGGACTGTTATATGTTAACAAGCTAAAACAGAACAAAGACCAAACAAACAAAACATAACCACACTGACTGTACAATAACTGAATTGACACCTTCCATCCCTTGGTCTTTATGTTGAAAGATTTTGTTAACTCTATGTGTCCAGGTTAGTTTACACGTACCTCGACTAATCTTGGAGGCCGAATCCTGGCGAAGCCTTTGTATTGAAAGATCCTATTGTTTGTTTCTTGTTACAAATGATACCCAGTAGCTGCTAAGGACAGCTCAAAAATGGTCCGTTTGAAAGACTGTTTCCGACACTTCATCGCAGCCCGATTGCGAAAAACAAACAAAATCAATGTCTTTTCGTGAGTAACACGACCTAAATGAACTGCTGAAACTAAAACACTGGACTTTCCAGTTTCCAATAGCTATGACAAAACAGAAAAACAGGAACTAACATAATAAGTGACCAAAACTTTATAACCCTAATCCAATCTAATCTTCTATATAAACCTAAACTTACAAATCACTTTAATAGCCGATTAATGTGTTGTGCGCCGAGGATCAAAACTAAGCACACTCACACACGAATCGAGAGAAAAATAACTATTATTAAATCTAACGAAAAAATACTACAAGAACACTCCGGAGGTGCACCCCTCTAAGCTCGACTTCCTCTGGTTCTCTCTCACCCTCACGGTCTCACCCATAGGCGGACCCACCATAGGGCCCGGGGGTCACGTGCCCCCCCACCGGCCCCACGCCCTTTAAAAAAAAATTTTTTTTTTTTTGGTTTTGTATATATATTAATTATGTTGAATTCTTGCAAGTAATTGCCTGTTGGTGCAGCGGTAATGTACTTTTCTTTTAACCAAGAGATGGTGGGTTCGATTCTTCCCCATGCACTCCTGCTTATTTTTTTACAAGTACTATTTGACTATTTGTAGTTGTCTCCCACAGTCATAGACTCCATACGCTCTCAATACTGAATATAGAAAAAATCACTTTTTTACAAGTACTATTTGACTATTTGTAGTTGTCTCTCACAGTCATAGACTCCATACGCTCTCAATACTGA
>JAOTQK010000004.1:5117625-5127639 GCA_025642025.1 Rhododendron ferrugineum
TGTTTTGTTGCTGCTTCTATGGGATTTTTTCAGTGGTGTGCGAGTTCTTTGGTTGCAGAAGCCTTGGCAATTCGGCATGGTATTTTGTTGGGATCTCAACTCGGTTTGGGGTCTGTTATTTTGGAGAGTGATGCTCAATTGCTCGTGAATATGCTCAATGGTCAGGCTGCGGTCAGTCAAGAGGTGGAAGTCGTTACTCATGATGTTTAGGTTTTGAGTAAACATTTCCATTGTTGCAGTTTTTCCTTTGTTCGTAGGACCGTTAATAATGTTGCTCATTGTTTAGCTGGTGAAGGTTTTAGTGGTATGGGGTATAGTCGTTGGACTGAATCCCCTCCGTTGTGGTTGCATGGTCCTCTCTTTAGGGACGAGTTTCCCGTTTGATGTTTAGTTTGGAATTTTTATAATATCATCTGTTATCGTTGTGGCCAAAAAAAAAAAAATTGTCTCGAGAAGGAAAATACAACTACATTAATTAGTAGTAATCCCATTTGTAGTATTAATTAGCAATACATTAATGTGTTGTAATCCTTGGAGATACAATTATATTTCTCAAGGTCGTAGTAACACTATGTAACCCAAATTGCCTGTCCACAACTAAAAGTCGTGTAAATTTTGAATAAAATATAAAATATTTTCGTGCATAATTTTTAGTTCTTGGGATAAAGAAATTTAAAAAATTACGTATACACGAAAAATAATTTGTTTTTTATCTAAAAATTACACGACTTTTCTTATAGGACAAGTGATTTGGAACGAAGAGAGTATTAATATCCTTTTTATGTGAATTAGAAAATAAGTAACCTCTCAAATTAAGGCACCCTTGCTTCACATGATATAGTTAAGTGACGGAGACAGCAGTCGTTCCCTCAAATATCATAATTTTTAAGTCATTTTTAGTCCTCATAATTTAAGTTCTTCTTCAACTATAAGTTAGAAAATACAGAAAATTTCTTTTATATTCCTTCGACTTTGACCAAAAATTTATTTTGGTCATTCACCTTTCAATTTCGGCATAAAAGTACTTCGACTTTTCAATTTTTTTCAATGTCATCCTTTAGGGATATATACATATAGCACCCTACACATATCGGATGCCATTGATGATCCCACGTTGACCCCTCGTTTTTTTTTTTTAGAATTTTTGGATGGCTCGAATCGGCCATCCAGTGGCCGGAGACAGCCGTCAGTCCCCATAGCAAGACTCAAAGAAAACGGATTCCTTCTAAATGATGACATTGAAAAAATTTGCAAAGTCGAAGTATTTTTATGCCGAAATTAAAAGGTGAAGGACCAAAATAAATTTTTGGTCAAAGTCGAAGGAATATAAAAGAAATTTTTCCTAGAAAATAAAATTTAAACCATTCATTTTGCAGACTTCGATAGGTAGAACAATCCTGAAAAGTTTAAAGCTGATAAGACATATCAGTGAGCAAATCATGTTTCCCTTGAATGTATATAGAAAATACTATTTAAAGAATAAATTAACATCAAAATAATTTAGTTTGATCACTTAGCTATTGATGTTCAATCAACTTTATACTTTGTAAGTTTATTTTACGCGTCGGGCTCTTGAAAGTGTGAATGAAACTCAATCTTCTGCTTATTTCAAGCAGTTCCCAGAAAAATTCGAAGGAGTCCTGGCAGTACTAAATGCAGCATCATAAAAATAGTGTAGGGGCAATTCAGCATTTCAATATTTTTGACAGTAAAAAACCACTTTTTATCACTAGCTTTCAATCCTACCAAGTAAACATGTACAATAATCACCATACCCAAACGTAATCAGATGGTTTCTAATTATGGATTAATAAACACATCAAATGCTCTAAAAGCCAATTATCAAAACCTGCATGCACTCTCTACTTTTTCTTGTTCACTAATGACTCAAAAAAGGGATCACTATAACATCTTTCTGTAAGATTACAAAGCTGAAAAAACTACTCACTTTTCGGATCTCCACCTATGTTCAGGGAGAGAAACAAGTTATTCATGGTTTCGCGCAATCTCGGCTGTCTATCTCGGCAATCAATGGAGATACATTTTTAAATGATTACCGGGTAATAAGTACACCCTCTGTCCCAAAATCTTGGTCCTTTTTGGGAGTGCATGTGTGTCATTTTTCAATTGATTATATCTTACAATCTATAATCTTTTAGGTGATTTTAAAATTTTAATATAAATTAAAGAGTTAGCTCATTAAGATCTATCAAACAAGATTCATATTTGATATAAAAAATATTATAAATTAGAATATATAGACAATCTTTTGAGACTTCCAAAAAAAAAAAGAGGACCAAGAATTTGGGACGGAGAGAGTAGTATATTTTACCGATAATAGTTTGTTTTTAATCCGGACCGTACAAAATACTTTTGGACGCGCGAGATTGACCTCCGTTAAAAAGTTTTCTCATTGGGCGGATGTTGAACTATTAAAATTGATGCATGTTAGGCCGGCGAACATATATAGTTTATACGTTTTTGAAATAAAAACAGTAGTACTATATATAATTCTAGCAGAATCTTAAAAACGTGTTTAGGACGGTCACCCAGACTCATCCGACTCTTGGTTCGTCCTTGCAGACACACGAGACTACATACATATATATCTCCACCAAACCTATATGTTTTCAATTTCGGCACAAACAACTTCACAAACCCTGGCTCCCAAAGAAGAAAACCATAGGTCTGAGTGCAAACCCAATTGAGAATTTTATTGTTTGGAAACTGTTTGACAGAAGTGCATGAGAGTGTCACCTGCAAGTATTAGGTTTCTAGTTGCTCTATACACACACAGTATTAAATACGCTGGTCTCCTATTAAAGACTACTAACATGCCTTGAGAAAATGAATGAATAAACAAATAATTCAATCCTTGTCAAGAAAATAAAAAAATAAAATAAATAATTCAATCATATGATCAGCCCCAATAATTTAATCCCGGTTGGTTTCTCCAGTCCGCGCGAGTGTTTGTCCCGGTTTGATTTCCCAAATCCAGTGGGTAATGGTGGTGGGTGTGTTTTGAGTTTCAGAGTGGTATCCAGTATTTGCCGTCACTGGCGTTTGTTGTGTCATGAGTTGGCCAGTGTTAAGCTTGTGGTTTGCAAGGTTCTGGAGTCAAAACTTGAGAATCTAGGCCTCCTATTTGATTATTGTATTCTCTTGGGAATGATAATCATCTTATTTGTTGTAGTCATGATCTTTATTTTTATCAATTAAAGTTTCTACCATTTTGACAAAAAAAAATAGTGGGATAAATAAATGATTGAATATATACAATTGAATAAGGAAACAAATTAAGGAATAGGCATTTCTGAATATTTGTCTAGGAAAATTAAGCACGGCCGTTTTGCGACCGTGCGTGCAAAATATTCTGATATATTTTTCCAAACTGAACCTTAAAATTAAGAAAATGAAGGGAATTTTAACTCGTTGGTTCATTCGTTTTGCGGAGAAATTTATCAAAGAACGGCGAGAAACCAAATTAAATTTACCGATAAACGAAATAATGTTTTAAAAGTTCTGCTTGTTTGGTTAGAAAAAGAAGGCAAAATAATTGCAAAACTATCCCTGTTGTTAGTGTTATCTTCATGTTCTACTATTAACAAATTGAGATCGAATATTTGAATTCTAATAAAAAAAAACTCCCATGCATAATTTTTTTAAAAAAAATCGTGCTAATTAATGAACAAATTAAAATCATAAATTTGGTACTAGAATAAAAAATTTTAAATTACGCATGAAAGTACTTTATTTTTGTTAAAAAATTGCACGATTTTTATCACAGTGAACACTTGGAAAAGGGATTGAGGGAGTAATTCGGGGCATCATAAAACCTAGCTCTTATAATTAATTCAATGCCTTCATCAGTTCTTGTGAAAGATTAGTTGTTGGTTAGCTTCATAATTAGGCATCTAACAATCTCTCAATTAAGTTTGTAGTTAGATTGATAAATGCACTTGTTTCATTAAAGAGAGAAAAAGATGCCATGCATCAACTACTCCTAATTCCCAAACATGCAAGTGTCAATATCTCGAGAAGAAAAATAAACGTACTACATGCATTCATTATCACAAGATATATAGTGGTAATCCTGTTTTCCTGCAGTAATTATTCAACGCTCCCTGAGTACCACGTGGCGGTGCCTACATGGGTACTTCTAACTATTTACGTTGCTACAAATTTTGCGGTGGGGACATCATCATTCACTTTTTTTGGGTGGTTGGAAGACAAAATGACCCACATTGTGTGATGGTGATATTTTATTTATAAGAAGGCGAGATTGGAGAAATAAAACAACTGGAAATTGTCATTTGTTTCCCTAAAATAATTACATCCAAATCTCATTTTTCTCAATTTGTTGGCCCGTCCTAAAACCCTCCCTTATTAAAAGGGAGAAAAAAAACCACAACAATTTGAAAAATCAAAACAACTGGAAATTGTTTTGATTCTTCAATTAATTATCGATCTTGATCCAAGCACACTCCCCCGGTATCCCACCGTGCACCACAAACAACATATAATACCCCGGCGGCGCAATGTTCTTCGTTGGAGGCGCAACTACATTAACCTTATATCCAAACGCCGTCACCTGCTGGACCCCGCCGACCACGTCCAAATATACCAGCCGTTGATTCATTCCGAAAGAATGTGTCGCAAACGACGGGGCAATCAAAGCAACGGCGATCTCTTGATATAACGGATTGCAAGCCACCGCAAATTTGATAGAGAATTTCTGACCGTACAATATCGCGTTATCCATTGCCTCAACGGATACGATCGTAGGGCGGAGATAAGAGTACTCCGGGCTCACGTACGGCGGCGAAAACGTCTCCAAACTCAACTCCGTCGGATAAAACGCCGTGAAGTTATACTTAACGTGGGGATTACTCCCACCCACTAGAATCCTGCCATCTGGCAACAAAATAGCCGAGGAGTGGTACAATCTCGGAATGGCAGAAGGGTTCATCACTCGAAACCTCTTGCTGGGGTCGGGTTGGGTCCGGTAATAAAGAATCGGGTTTAGAACCGGGCCGACCGCATCCTCCCATCCAGCTGTCCCGTTGGAAGCACCGTTAATGATAAGCACGTCACCCGTAGGTAAAAGAATCATATCCGACATGACCCGGCTCATGGGCATTCGCTCCATGACCCATTTCGGATCGAAATCCGAAACCCTCAACCTCCCGCATGTTCTAGAACCTTCCACAAATATTCTCAACTTTTCGGACTTATAAAACGCGAAATTCGGGGCCCCACCGCAAATCATCACCTCCGCCTCCCGTCCTCTCAACGGCAGTAAAACCGACGACCCCGTCGATGGGTAGTTCCTTTTTTCGCCGGGGATCGCCGGAAACTCTCTAACAACCCGATTTTTCGTGAAATCGAACGAGATCGACCTCCGATTGGCGAAAATGAAGAGTGTTCCGTCGGGGAGCAGGTGCAAGAACGGGTAAAGATTGTTTTCTTCGAACCTGTCCCTTGTTGAGTTCAAGAAAGGAAGGGAGAATATCTCGGGAGGGGTGTTTTGGGGAAAGAATTCATAATTGAATTGTTTGCGGCCGCCAACTACGATGACGCGTCCGTCTGGCAGGATGTGATTGGTGGCGTACCATCGGCGGACTTTCAAGTCGGCCGGGAGTTCCACCCAGTCCGAATCGTCGCCGTCACCGCCGTCTACGGCGGCGTAGGTTGTGGTGGAGGGGGTGAAGAGGCGGATTTTGCGGTCGCCGGAGTTGTAGCCGCCGGTCTGGACGAGGGTGCCGTCGGGGTGGACGGCGCCGGAGGAGCACCAGACGTCGGTTTGAACTGTTAGGGGACGGTAGGTGTTGGAAGCGACGTCGTACAAGACGGAGTGGGCGGAGCAGTCGAGCTTTACGACAGCGTCGTTGCGACGGCAGGATTTTCCGGTTGGGAGAGAGAGATTTGACGTGCCGAAATCGGTGCGGTCGAAGATTACAACCTTGTTGTTTCTCAGGAGTTGCATGTGCATGGCTGAGACGCCAATGGATTTCTGGAGTACGACCCACCGTCCTCCTCCGTTACCACCTGGGCCCACCGTGTACAACGGCGGTGGCGCTGTTTGGGACTGGCAGAGGAGAGAGAAGACGGAGAGGAGAGAGAAGAGTGTCAAGGAAATGTGGTTCTTGAAAGTCATTCTTCTTGTGTTGTTTCTTGCGTTGCTCTGTTTCTCTCTCTGTTTTCTCTCTCTTGAATCTTGGACTGTGTGTTTTGTTGGATGGAGTAGATAGATACAGAAGTGAGAGAGATACAAAAACAGGGGAATCGTTTGTACTCAAATAGTCAAATGGGATTTAAATATGGGTGATCGAGTAGTTTTCCAGCTTTGTAATAATGTTGTAACCCGTTTTGAGCTTAGAGACCAAGAAAAACTAGAGGGATAACACATAATATATGGAAAAATCTTTTTAACAGAGCTTCCGTGAACAGGATTTAGGTTTACGGAGGTGAATCCCATGCGTTCGTTCATACTTTGAACATAATTTAAATAAAACTTTTCCGGGAGCTTCCGTGAACAGGAGTTTACGAAGGTAAATCGTGTGCGTCTGTTCAGCCTTTGAACGGGATTTAAATGAAACATTTTAAATTCGGACCATTCAAAGCCGGAACTGACGACTCAGATCGCGCGCCTTCGTGAATGTCTTTTGTAGCTCTTCCGTGAATAAGACAATCTCAACATATATATATTGCTTTTGATCATTTGCTTTTCGAGGTCAAGTTGTGTATTTTTCTAATCGTTTATGATGTTCATTTATTGTAAGGCAAATAGGAGTATTGTTTTTTCACTGAATTATCGATATCTAATAAGCTTAATGGGAAGTATAAATGGCCCGAAACAAATTTATACTACCACCTAAAAAGTTTCAAACTTAAAATCTCAGGAGACCACCTTATTAATCCTATTCCATGCCCATCAAACAAGGCCTAAGAGTCATTAGTATCCAATAAAAACTAGAGAGTAATCTGGCTTTTGATCATTGGCTTTTAGAGCTTTTGATGAGTTTTATTTCATACTGAGAAACCATCAGCATGTACACCAAATTAGGTAAAATTTGAGCCAAAATTGCTATGAACAGTTCATTAGCTAGGCAATTTTCAAGCCTTCTTTGCAGCAAGTTCTGTATTCCTTCGTAGCTTTCTTGGGCTCTGCTGTCAATGCCACCTTCATCTCTAAAACTTGCAGAAAACGATAAGAACAGGTGAGAATCGTTCGGAATAGGTGCGAATTTGTCCGAGTCACCGCCGCAAGTCAACGAGTTACCTGTAGTGTAGGGCTTCTAGAAAGGGCAAGAAAGGACCAGGAGAGGAGAGAGAAGTCCGACGCCGATCTCCTTGCAGAGAGGAAGAACTACGTCGTTGAGGTCGTCGGACCTCCATCATCCTTGTCCGGTGGGATACCCTCTTTGTCCTGGACTTTGCCGTCGATCTCGTTGACAGAGTGGATGAAGGAGAGAGAATGAGCGAGTGGTAGGGACTAGGGAGGAGAGAGAAGAAGAAAAATAGTATTTTAATAGATACATTGTGAACAGTACTTCGGTAAAACTAGCGAGTTTTATTCGGAAATGTAAAATAACTTTCCTTTTTGCTAGGCTAGTGCAGGGAATTTTTTGGGTTTTCCTCTGTATTTTACCTAACATATCTCATATACCTACTCTTGTGTACATGTCCTTACCTATGGGTATGATGTTTTTTAATGAGAATCTTTTAAGACGGAGCCATAAATAGTTGTTGACGGAGCCAATTGCAACCGTTCAAAAGTGTTTTCGATAGTCCGGATGTTAATGAAAAATTTTCGGGGAAGAGTTAAATTTAAATTTTCTATGGAAAAATTACATTAAAATCCGGACCGTCCAGAAAATTTTTGGACAGTCGCGATTAGTTGCTACTGGAAAAAACTTGTTCACGGCTCAGCCGTGAATAAGTTTCTCTTTTTTTTATTCCATAATTAGAAACTATGTTTTGATGTTTTGTTTTTTTTTTTTGCTACTTTCAAATATTGCCCAACACTATTTTTGTCCAGTGGTGCTAGGATTCTTTAAATTTTTTCCACAAACTGTATTAAAGTAAATTAAGATGGTTGATTTTCATTTGGATATTTAAGACCAACACATTCAGGTGAATTACTAATTAACTTGGTGTGCCTTCACTTAGTGGAAGTGGGCTTCATTCTGAATTCAAAAACGTGATGCATATTTTGATCACACATCTGAACCTAAGTGCTCGGACCAAACTATTCTGCTGCAAATTTTTGAAATCGTATTTGTTGCTCATTTATCCAAGACAAGACAAACACGATTTTATTTTATTTTTTTGAAATTAAGACGAACACGATTCGCTCACTGAAATATTAATGTTTGAGCGATCTAATTATTTGTCAAGGCTATTCTACATGTCGAAGTCTATAAAACGAACGGTTTGAAATTACCTAATAAAAAGTGACTTTCACTTGTTGGATTACTGTTTTGTTTTTAAATTACTATCCATTCACTCTCTTAATTCTCCTCAAAGATTACCCAACACAAAATAAAGAGAAACGGGGGCAGCGGCTCTGCATAGAAAAATGGAAGAGAGCAAAGGATCGAAGAACTAAAAATAGGAGCGAGCAAGAAAGACAGAGATAAAATCGAAGAGTTGTCTGGTGGTCAACTCCTATGGGGTCAGTCTATGCAGAGTTTTTCTCCGGCTTGAACCTGCAAGTGGATAGTGAAATTGGGCCTTCAAAAGTAATAGAGGCATAAACGGACCATACACATAAGTTATCGAGAAAGAGAGAGGATTGAAGAAGAGTGAGTTTTGCCCTCACTCACGAGCTTAACGGACCTTTTGGACATGTTTAATGGGCTATGCCTTTTTGTAGGAAAAATTATTTTTGAGAATGTCTTTAACGAGTATTAATTATCAAAATATGTTATTGGCCGTCATTTTCCAAGAACGTGTTTTGATAATTAATACCCTCCAATGACATTTTTAGCATTAACAAATGTTCTCAGCATGTTCTTGGCGGGTATTAATTATCGAAACACGTCCTAGGCCGTCATTTTCCCTAAAGCGAAAATAACCAAAGCCCATATTCAATTCGGCTTTAAAACTAATTGGGCCTCATTCGTGGCCCATTATCTTTAAACCCAATAAGAGCATCTCTAATGCTTGACTTCAAATTGGGGATGTCAATTTTTTTTTGAAGGCTTATGTGGCATTTTGGCATCTCAAATTTGACATTAAAACCTCCTCTCCAACCCTTATGCCAAATTCTATTTATTTAAAAGGAAAAAAAAACCTCAAACAAGTAGTACGGGGAGGTTTTAAACTTTCTAATAATAGTTTTTTACCTTCAACTGTTACTTTTTGAAATTTGGCATGGGGGAGGGATGTTGTCAAAATTGGCATGAATGAGGTTCATGTTAAAGTCACATCAGCTTTGACATGAGTGAAGGCAAATGGGTTGGAAGGTAACTTGATACCAAAAATAGCCGTTGCACTGTCCACGTCATGTTTGACATCTCCCATTGGAGATGCTCTAAGCTTCTACATTTTTGGCCCATATTCAATTAATATTTAGAAAATTCTTGGCCGGTCCCATTTTTTGTCGGCTGTCCCATCTAAACCTTTTTTAAAGTAATATCCCATCCAGTTCCTTTTTAAAGATATACTCTTACTATTTTTCCCTTGTAACTATTTACACCCTCAGATTTCACACCCTTTTTGCAGAATTCACACCTCTTTTCAGAATTCACACCTTTTTAGAATTATTCAGATGTTGGGAGGGAGATATTTGGAGAGGATCCGGACCCCAAGAACAGAGACGATTTCATGATTCCATTAAACAAGTCCATGCTATTTTTTGGTAAATTAGGCGCATTCCTTACTGTTACTGGTAAATTTTGGAATTGGGCCGGAGCTTGAAGGATTTAAAATGGTGTAGACACCCTATTTTGGACTTTCCAGAATAGTTTATTTACGGTCTTTGATTCCCCAATGATGATTAAGGTCAAG
>JAOTQK010000004.1:5127739-5143535 GCA_025642025.1 Rhododendron ferrugineum
TGTTTTCCGCAAAACCCGAGTGGCGACTCTGAATCGAAGCGTTTCGCTGCGCTTTTCAAAAAGGGCACCCCGTTTTCATAAAACCAGGAATCCCGGCGATTTTCGGGGGCGCGTGCCCACAAATGGCTTTTCTGTACCAGCCTATAAATGGCCATAAACATTTCAGTTTACTACTATGCTTTTTCCCATACGATAGGAAATGTTTGTCCGGCCCGCAAAACGAGAACTCAAAAATAATGCATTCTTTCAAGAAAAAATTTAAACTTTTTTCATAAATTAAAAGAACCCATTTATATCTAGTGAATTATTGAAAAATATATATATGAATTTTTCTTACAAAAATTGTACTATTATTTTTGCGTCCTCGTTTTATGGACCGGACAAATATTATAGAACGGAAGGAATATGTTAATAGAATTAGATTACTACAGCAAGGCAACGTCATCCCATCAATTTAAACCTGAACAAACGGGGCGCCTAACTGCCCACTCATAACCGCTTGAGCTAAAGGTAATTATCTCAGTAAATAGTAGGTCCGAAGCAAAATCATACTTATCGTAACGGACAAGAATGCTATCATGAACATAAGACAGCATTGTATCAACAAATAATACCAACCTAAATCCAAACCAAGAATTTTTCCAAACTAGTATTTGTTTTTTGCACGATTTCCATAGATTTTGTAAAGGTTTATATGAAATTAAAAGGTACTGTAACATTTCATCAAAAATATCTTGATAAAACTGCTTGCGGAAATTTTAAAACATAAACATAAACATAAAACTACAAACAGAACTTAAAACTGATAGCCGGAATCTGCTAGTCTATAGATCCAACAAGTTTAGCAGATATGAATCAGTTCGACGTTGGATTATGAGCTCACCAAATAAACATCATCTATCATAAAAATCGTTTATTTCATTCAATTCAGGCAATTATTCGACACGATCATCAATAAAATGATCAACTTATAACACAAGAACCATAACAACTTCTCTACAATTGAAAGAAGTTACTCTTTTATCTACAAGCCTGTTACTATTTAGTAACCCTTTTATTCTATATAAGTTCCTTGTCCAACCTACTTCTAGTTTACAGTACAAATAAAATGCAGAAAACCGGAGAATGAAAAATCAGATACAGCACTAGGAAATTCTTTTAATGCACGAGTTGTTGTTGCTAAGACTCGGAGGTACCAGCAACCATTGACAAACTCCTCACTGCAACCTTTACTGCACCCACAGCGCTATGTTGCCTCATCTCAGGGCTCAGCCCATTTTTATCGTGGTTCTTGCAACTTTCGTCAATTTGAACCCCCACGTAATAAGCTATCTGCATGCCATAGAAGACGATGAAAAAACTGCCTAAGGCAAAATAGAAGTGCTTTTCGGTGATGAAATGAAATGCCAAAATGGAATAGATTGAAACATTTGTTTGACAGATTAAGAGCTCAATTTGGCACAAGTTACATGGGGTTTCTATTGGAATTGTACACTAAATGTAGTCTTATTAGGTAAAATAGAATTGCTAAAGTCGGAGAAAACAAAAAGAAATGATTATAATCTTTGAAGACAGAAGCTTCATATGTGGATCATTTGAAGCCAAAGAAAAAGAAGACAGGCTTTAGTTGTGTACATCTGACCACGTTCGGTGTCTCTTTGTTAATTTGGTCGCACATCCTAAGCAACTTTATCTCTTTCTCCTGCCGTATTGATCACAAGAAGGAAGTTCACATTGTAACCCCTCTAAAACTCTAAGTCATTTCTTGGAAACCAACAATTTTGCATAATATGTAGAGGCACGTGCCGGGGTGGCAATCGAGTTTCTCCCTTCGAGCGAGTTGTCATAGGTAAAAAAGAAATTCTATAGATACTCCCCTGGTTCCAACTGTGATCTTCTTCTGCCAATTGGACAATGAATTGATGATTGGACGGTGATGGAGAAATTGAAGGCATCGGTTATGCTGCCAATTGGACATTATAGATGCTCTAGATTTTGAATGAAGGAAGCAAGGTAATGAACACAGCAATTGAATCGGATTTCTAGGATTGCCCTCTTTGATGCCTAATTGGGCCAAATGTTAGGTGTATCTCCAGTCCTCCCCCCAGTCCATACCCACATCGATTGGGGATTACATGAGCATTTGCTAGTATTGTTCTGAAGGTGATTGAGAAAAGGGTAAGTGATAGGGTATGTTCTCGGGATAATGCAGAGAATTCTTTTGAAAACTGGCAACTATACCTTGCCTCATCAAAATTCTGATACATAGGAGGAGATCATGTAGCTTGGTTTGTTTTCTTATTCTTGTTTCACGCAATGGCTTATTGTGTTTGTTTTCCTTCTTGTAGCGGGGTTTGAGCTCAGGCTTGTCTGCTTGTATAGTGTTGTTTTCATGACATGATAGGCTTAGTTTGTTTTCATAAGAAGGCTGTGGGGAAATTGAAAAAAATAAAAGGAAAAAAACTAAAACAAGCATCACAGCAATAACAAAATCTAACACACGACTGACGACAATTTCATCACGCATTCGAACAGCTACATATCTTGCTTATACAAATGGCAAATCAAAGCAAATTTTTTTTTAATTAGTTATAGTTAGATTTAGCAGTTTGTGATAAAATGGGGACAAAAAAATATGACCATCTTTTTTACTCGGGAACGAGAATCTTAACCATATGAGAGAAAGGTATTCTGTGACATGTATTCTCCACCCCTAGTTTAAAAAAAAAGTAAAGGACTAGAAACTTGGCGACAAGAACATGAAACACCATCCCATTACAGATAAAAACAGAAACAATATGCAAGACAATAGAAATAAGTCATGCAAGTTAAAATGTAAACAACACTACCTTGCCAGAAGCATTGCGAACAGGTGAGATGTGAAGTACGTTCCAAAATGAACTTTTGTCCTTCCTGAGAACAAAACATCCAAAAAAAGGTGGCATATAAATCCAAATACAAATAAGGAGGTCCTTCGCGACATAATAAGAAGCATAGGTATGTATCGACCTGTAATTTAAGATACGTACTGTGCATGCTTTCTCAGTTCGAATACTTTCCTTTATCTGCCAAACAATTACCCAACTCAAAACTCAGTACAATCGCCTAAAAACCTTTTTTTTCGCATTCAATAAAACCAAATCCACATTAGTTACTAATCAAAGCCACTTGAAAATAGGACTCTTGCATCTCCCTAGGAAGTCAGAAGTTCGAATCTCTCCACCTGCGTGTGGGTGTATCCCCTTGTATTTGTTGGGATTATTTCAGCTATTAGTTGGGTCAAGCTTATAGTAATTGTGGACTTTGTTTTCTATTTGATGTAATTCTGATACTTATATTCTCCTATTGCTTGTATCCAAAAAAAAAAAAGCCATTTGAAAACAAAAAAACTGAGCTAAGGAGAATAGCCACCTTAAATATGGTTGACAAATCCGTATCCACACCACCTAAAAACCTGCAATTTCGGCCCAGAACTTCATGTCTAGCATATCCTATTGAAGATTTAAAACCAAAAAACAATTTCGATTAGGATAAAAAAGTCCGTAAGTTGGATAGTGCGTGCATAAATAACTGGATCGATCTCCAAGTCTAAGTTCATTATGGTGTAATCAAACAAGTATGCAACTCACAAACCTGTTAGTTTCAAGAAGGCATCGCTCGCATACACAATAGGCATGTCAGGTAAGTGTGGATCGGATCTGCAAGGCAACATACATACATTGCCGAAACAAAAGAAAATAAATTCACAGCCTTAGTGAATTAGAACTGTATCCAAGGTAATGCAATTAAAACTAGGAATTTGCAACAACTCACAATACAAAGCTTTGTTTCATTCTACCAAGAGATAAAATTAACGATGAACCAAGAGGGCGCATCCCAGCTAAGCAGCATCTCTTCCCACACACTAATCTGCCCGTTAACTCGCTATAGTGGGTTAGCACAGACAAGATGTTGTTCATGGCAGATGCGGCCTTTGTCTTTTCTAGATCACTAGCCTCACAGTGCTCTTCAACTTCTAACTCTGCGAACAAAAATTCAGTTGATAAGAACCTTAAATGACCCAGAATGCGAATGAGTAAGCAACACTAAACTATGTTACATGGACTCTTCTATATGCATGTAAATACCCGTGCGGACTCCCGACACCTGTGTAAGGATGTTGGATATATGTCGACAGCCAATGGCCATATGCAATCGAGAAACTTGGATTCCATAATGCTTTTGATATTCGAAGCAAAAGAAGTCCCCATTTGCTGGAAAAGAAACGTTGTTGACTAATAGAAACTCATATAGCCTAAATCTCATTTGAACTCAAGTAAATTTTAGAAATTTGACAATACATCTCCAAAGAATCTTACACATTGTAGAAGAAAGTGTTCAAGACTTGTCCCTATGCCCATAACTCACTTTTGGACATATCTCAACATCTAAGATTTAAGTTTCTTTGTTTTCATTCCTGGACTCAAAAAAGCCAGAAGAAATTGAATGAAATGGAAAACCATAAGATACAACAACCTCATATGCAACCACAAGACAAAACAATTGAACCAGTGAGAGAATCCCTGGAGAGTACAAGCTAAGGTCCAAGTAATCTACATCAATCCAACATCAACTACCAACCAAAAGGGAAAAGATGAAAACAAACCTCTACCATCCGAATCTAAAGCCAAAACACGACTCAATTCCACAACAGAATCTGAGCACACCTCCCTCCTACAAGAGCCAATCATTGTTTCTCTAAACCCCAAACCATCTTCACAAAAACCACCCCCATTGCGTCCTGTTGAACAAATAAATTGTTAAGAACCTCACATTCATCCATATATCAAAACAATAGCCCTAACATGCCTTTATATTGCCTACAAAAACATGCCTTTTATATAGACTATACAAAGCCTGGTGAGTCGGTGACCAAGAAACATAAACGAACTAAACAAACATGCATAACAAGGAAACCTAGGGAATCTAAGAAACATGAATAATAACCTCGTGTAAACAGAAAACATAATGAAAACACCTAACAAGCACTAAGACCGATAATGCCTTTATATAGGCTACAAAACCTGATAACCAAGAAACATAAATGAACTAAACAAACGTGCATAACTAAGAAAACTAGGCAATCAACATGAACAATAACCTAGTCTAAACAGGAAACATAATAACGACACAACGATCTATGGTAGCTTAGTATTATGCTAACACAACCAAACCCACCTCCAGATTGCCTCCGTTTTCGCGTAATCGGCACCTGAACACCAACAAAGTGAACCACCCTCCCATCCTCTTTCCCAAACACAGGACGCATACAAAACAACATCCAGAAAGGCCTCCCATCCCTCCTATAATTCACTATACTAACTTGCAAACTCTTCTCTTGCCTTATCGCCTCCCGAATCTCCAACACCGATCTCCTAGCAGTCTTTGGCCCTTGAAACACTCTCCCGTTCTTCCCCACCACTTCTCCCATCTCATAACCAGACAATTTCAAGAACCCATTAGAGGCAAACACAATCGGATGATCCGAGATTGATGGGTCGGTTATGGTGAAGCTGTCGGGCAATTCGTTGAGTGTTTCGCGGACCCAGATGGAGTATCGATTGGTGAAGGATAATTCAAGCAGACCCCGTTGTGGCTCCATAGCAGGAGCAGTAATTGTTGGCCCAAAATTCGATCTTTTAGTAATTGGTGTGTGAAAATTCGATCTTTTTGAGTGTTGTGGATTGGAGCCAATCCCATGTGTTAGGAGGTTTTACGCACTTGTGGTTAGAGTGGGGAAAAAAATTGGTTTAACACATGAGGTGAAAGGGTGATTTGATTGAAGCAGGAATGAAATACTGAGAACGGAGGATATAGTGGAGTGGAAGTTTGATAGTACAAGGTCAAAAATATCTGGGTTTTGAATGAACATTAGAGCTTCAGCGATACCCATCAAGTGATGGTTTTGTTGCAGAGTCGGAAAACAATCAGTGATGAGAGAGAGAGAGAGAGAGAGCGCAAAGGGGAAGAGAAGAACAGCACACATTACCTGCGATTAAAATAACACAGCAACAAGATTTTTACCCCAAAAAAAAAAAAAAAAAAGAAGATTTTTTTTTCCTATTTATTCCCCGATATTTTACTACTACTACTTCTTATAGGCCTCTGTTTTCTTTTTATCTTTCTTTATTTTATTTTCCTTGATATTATAGGAGTATCAGAAAGTGTAATCAGGACTATATTAATAGTTACAGTAATTAAAGAAGTTGCAGAATTCGTAAGTACATGAGTTAATTAATATCTGTGTAATTAAACTTGTTTAAGGAAGGAGGGGCACCTGTTCAAATTGGCACCATATTTCTTGGACTAGTTAAATTAGTAATGCTTGTAAAAATAACATTAATCTAGTATTGTAACCACATGAGCTTAACATGTGGCCTTGTTCGTTTGTGAGTTTTGAGTGTTTTAGTTTTGGTAGTGGGTAGAGAGAGAAATAGGGTAATGATTGGAGAGGGAGGTAATGAGTAGAGAGAGATAGAGAGAGAAATGAAAGTAATAATTGAAAAAATAGAGTAATGATTGAAAAAAGATATAAGGTAATGATTAGAAAAGAAAGTTAAAACAAAGTTAAATATCTAAACGAACAAAGCCTTGTCTTTAGATTTATTTTGAAAATTGAGGACTGTTATCTTAGTCGTTGATTTTCTCAAAGCAAACGTATTTTATTCGTACTTCTATTAACGTCCGATCTACCTAGTTTTTAAGATACTTGATAAATTTAACCAGTAGAATAACATTAACCTATAAACAGCTCGTCACTTTCAAGGACTTGGGTTGGATCTGGGAGAGAACAACAGGCTCCCAAGTTAGGAAACTCCAAAATAGTACTCTCCCATGATAACATAAAAGGTACTGCCATATGGGAATGTGGGGTTTCATTCATATTGATTTAACCCATATTAAAGAACTACTAATAATGAAAGTGTTAGATGTGGGGGCAATAGGTTAAAAGGCTGATGCTTGTGATGTGCACAAGAAACAAAATCAATGTGACGACCCTCACATTTACCATATCCCACAACGCCGAACTTTACATTGATTTATCTTTGTCGCTTATTCTTTATCATTGTTTTGTAAGTATCGTTGCTCGTGTGATTAGTGTTGAGGGCACTCTCGTGTTATTCTTTTGGAACTTGTGGGGGTGTTTCATTGTTGTTCGTATGGTTCGTAATCGGTTTGATTGTACTATTTATTTGTCATCTATTTATAATGACCTTGTTCGTTTTGGATTTTAAGGGAGGTTTTTTAGAGTTATGAGTGAAGAGAGATAGAGACAGAAAATTTATTGGAAACCATGCCCCAGGGATTTTGAGACCTCCAAACGAAAAAATGCTAGAACTGAGATGATCTTGTTCGTAAAAAAACCAGAATGGAGAAATGTAAAATCAGCAAAAACTGATTGTGTGATGCAAAGTTGAGTCACCCTACCAACAAGTGGAACAAAACAAACCAAAACCAGAGATTTTTGTAGTTACCCGAAACCGACACTGATACTTATCCATCCACGTTCTCATCTTTTGTCCACCAAAACTAAAATCAGGCGAATTCCAACTGATAGCGTCTTTGTCAAAACAATGCAAGATATTATTGGTCAATCATTCCATTCTCAACTTTGTGTCGTAATCATTTTCTTTTATCTAAATCCAGTTGAGTAACATGTTTAAATTTGACCATTTTTTCTACGAGTTCTTATGCTTATGTTCAACGTAGATTATGTTTAATAGTCAAGCTTATCTCAACTCGAGCTTTAATAAGCACTATCTTAACTTGTTTCAAGAAAACTTTTCCCGGGTTATCCACTCGAGCGATTTGAAACTTAAATGAGTTCAAAATAGGTGTCCAAATTTATTTCGCGTAGCGTCAAATTTAAAAGAATTTTTAACAGGTTGAAGGCAATTCGTATTCGAATATATTGTTACCCTCTTCTCTCTGAAAGCAAAACATGATTTTTGAAAACGATACCAAACAGTGAAGGTAGTAAGATGATCACCCATAAACATGGTGAAGAACAAGCAACCCAGTACACATAGCACAAGGGCAAGAGGCCCATCTGATATAAGTTACATAACATACAAACTGTGCAAATATTAACGGTTCATCCTCTTATTTGTTAAACGGGAAAAAAATCCGCAAATATTTACAAGTTACAGTGTGACCACTTCGTACAGATCTATGTTGTAGATAAATGTCACAGAATGAGACTTATTTTCTCATGGCCACACCTAGTTTTACCCATGGATGAAACTTCTTTTTGTCATCCAGCTTTTCTGGTTAACTGGCCCTTGGATGTACTCTCAAAGATCTTGTCAGCGTTTCCAACCTCAAATCCGTCTCGCCTATGGAATTCCTTAACCTACACAGGTGACAAAACGAGCAATTAGGAACAATGCAACATGAAACAAGAGAATATGAATACTATACCAAAAAAATAAATATGAACAGAGCATAAGAAAACACGACGTGACGGAAAGTTTTTCCAGAGAAGAGTCATGAGATGCAGCATTGCATTATGGAATACTATTCGGTGAAATATTTCCGACTCTGTGGTATTCATGGTGAAAGACTGCATGTGTTCCTTCAACTTATCCGTGCCTAAATTGATCCAATTTCTGCGTTGGAGGTGGCAGATATTCAGTTTAATAGAAGTATAATGAGGGTACATGACGAATTAAGACCGAGAATGCATAATCATTATACGTGTTGGATAATAAATAATTTGGAATCAAGGAGCATAATCTTGGTAAGAAAGGGTGTCGAACCTCCTTTTCTGGCAAATCCTTGAATTGAGGAAGAATGAGCCGTTCAGCGAACTCAATGTATGAACAGGGGACAGATTCCGTGACACCATCAGAAAAAGAGAAAGAGACTGAATCTGCTACAGTTGAACTTTGAAGCAGAAGACCATCAGGGCTCACTGACAGTGAAGAAATGAAGTTATTAGTTATCCGCACCATCCCTGAAAGAATCAGATTAGGGAAACCGAAAGGAACATGATGTTCGAGAATATTTGATTTAGCCCAGTGGCTTACGAAATAGTTGATGCCTCTCATGCAACAGATGATGAAAGAATCATAACACCATTCAGCAAGACAAAAATAGATCAAATTTCAGCAGGATACATCAGAAAACCTACAAAGACCCATGAGCTTAATTCTCTCTGTGTCCAAACTTTTCATTTAGAAGATTTTGGCTTTTGGGCCTAAATGGGCAAAAGGATTTGAGATATCCCTTAAGAAGCTTTAGACATGAACATTTTCCGGCTAAATACTATTCTTGAAACTAAACCAAAATAAACTTCCAAACATACTTTTGTAGTCAATAGACCAAGCTCTCATCTGCAAAAACAGGAGATAAAAGAACTTTCAATAATGCTATGGTCCCCACATTAGATATCGTGTTCTGGACATCACGTGAATTGTCACAAAAGCATTAATGTCTCTTAACAATTGCATTTGCGACAACTCTCATTGTATACAAAACACGGTCACCAAAGGTGGTCATCATACTGTTACTCAAGTCATTCCCATAGGTTCCTTCCACCCTGTGTGCCCATCAATGTTGGGTCAATTAGATCACAAGAAAATCTCAAATTACTTCCATTCTACTTCTGGGAATATCTCCCATACGGATATTCTGATGTAGACTACATCTCCGTTCGATAGCTTGATTGAAAAACAACAAAATAAGCTGGAGGCAAAAATAAGTTATTGGTTACAAACCCTTTAGAACACCCCCTTCAGAGTTCAACTTGAACCCGTTCTTCTCTATAAATTGATTGAGGCTTTTGATATCCCTCAAATGAGATTTCAGCCGATGTGTGGATATAGTGACATGATTGACTGCATAACCATTGACAAGAGTCCACGCAGCATATTCACTTTCCCTAAAAATCCACCAAAAATCATGCATTAAGAGCTGTAGATTGTACCATTGATGCAATTAAACGTCGGAATTAAGAACAAAACCACAAGGACCACAACTGGTGTTTCAATACCCAAGACAAGAATCAATGATCGAACCAAGTAAAAACTAAAAAGTGGGACCTGTGCAACTCGATGGTTCACTTTAACCCCCAAAAGCGCTTCTCTCCGAAAACCATCGGAAATTTGGATATTTTTGGTTTTTGTTTCTATCTTTTAACCTGGTTTGCTTTTAAATTTTGGATAACATATAATCAACACAATAATTGAATTCCTTCGTATGTACATGCGTTTAATATATTCATAAATTCCTGGGATCTCTCACTCGTGCAAAGAATAATATAAAAGTACCTGGATGTTCATTCATGTTCATCTATTTCTTGCTAGTGTTTGGATATATATCTTTTGACAATATATTAGATGTACTTAGCGTTCGTTCTGATTGACCCCACAGATAAGCCATTTGGCCCTTGTCCCAGTCTCTTTTCAATTTTGTCGAATGATCCAAGTTTTATAAGTAGACAGAAACCACAACAAAGTTCTTGCAAAAGTTGAAGAAATGGGAGCCAAAAATATTAGCAACAAAATGTTTGAAGGTACAACAAAATGTTTGAAGGTACAACAAAAATTCAGGTTATTTGCCTGTTAAATCCTTTCAATGTGGGCATATATACAAGAATGAGTTCATATAGTCATGAAGACAAGACCATATGCACAGCTCAATGAACATCATATACCTTGCCAAAAGTTGGAATTCGGAGTATAAGGGATTTTCCCATGTTAAAGATCCCAGAGCACTTGAAAGAGCAGCGTGCTTGTATCCACTACCTGATATTTGGGTGTATTTCCTAATTATTTCCTGCATGCATGATGCAACAATTTTAATGAAATGTGGTTAAAAACAGAAAGCAAATGACAGCTGAAAAAGAAAGCATCAGACCAAACATAGAAAAGTAAAATCAAGGGAAAAGAGCACAGGTTAGAAACAGCTGAATATGGACATAATTGGATACTATTTGCTAAAGACCAGAGAAATAGCTTTTTTCACTCTCAAAATTCCAACTTAATTTTTATATGCTGAGGCCAATAATGGAAACTCATTTTATCAAAAGCAGATATCATTCTTTCAAAATTCAGAAAGAAGAAAACAAAGTAAATGCTACAAAACTTCCATTGCTCGCACAGTACATATGCCATATCTACTAAACTATATTTCACAACAACAGCATAGATATCAGTTAAAGACTATATTACTTCTACCTAGAAGTCTAGCCTACTACCCGTCGATTATAATGATCAATGAGTCCTAAAAGATCTTTTTGGGTATACAGCAATCAAAATCTATAATTCTTGGATAAACATGGACAAGACACATTCTACTCATGTGAATTGAAACCACATACCATTCCTGAATTTATCAGAACCATGTTGCATGCTCTTAGCAACAGTGTGAACCAGGCTATCATCTAACCAGAAAAATATCAGCAACAAACCTGAGCTTGCTGGCTCATTTCATCTACAAGAAGTTCTGAGATAAATATCCTAGGCAAGGGCCCACCAACACCGCTGCCACCATCAAAAACAGGAAGACTGGGAGGAGAAAACCATAGTGCTTTCAACTTCTTTGCCGGAAATCTCAACTCCTCACGTTGAGTGTAACCAAAATCCAGGAAAAAGTTTGCCAATGAATCAATTCCATAGCCGTTCACCTGTAGATGTAGGAGTAAAAGTAACATATCCATCAAAGAAAGAAAAATTCCACAAACTAGGGAAACTGAGAAACAAAAGCAGATTGGCTAGTAAGGATTGATGTAAGGCAAATTGTATCTTTATGCATGTACGTACAACTGTACAAGTGCAATGAAAGGAGATAGGAACTAGGAAGGGCATGTTTTTTCACATTTCTTTGCGTTATATTGGATATAAATTATAACCTAGGGTCAATATTACCAACAGTGCTGTGAATTGACAAAAGATATAGCAAAATTAAGCCGTACTGAATTAATGCACAAAAGCAAGCATAAGTTATACCCCAAATGTCCTAAACGCAAGATGATCGTAGCATATTTGATCATTGTCCACTGAACGGACACGCTCCAAGATGGATTTAGCCGTCGGGTTCCTATTTAAATAAACTGCTTCCATGCTTGCCAACGCACTCCTAAAGAATGATTCCCCTCCCTGCAACGAAGCAGGAAAGCATAAGAACTTCATTAGCACCATTAACGGAAAAAGAAAAAAAAAAAAAACAGGTGATTGTTCAAGGACATTTAACACATCGCAAGGAGGACTATATATGCTGCACATTAGCGTCAATACTGCAAATATTAGGTCTTCGTCTTCAGAATACTCATCTAGACACATAGTGCAGGGTTTCTAGTTATTGTTATATCTAACACCATATTGATACAAGTTCCTAGTTGCTTAGCTACCAACGAATATTAAACACAACTATTGCATTGAGAGAACTATTAACTTTGCATAAAGTTGTCCTATCAAAGAAACAAAAGGAAACATTCAGCTGTATCAGGAGAAAACACTGACTGCAAAGTTTCGATGTCCATGGTTGAAGTTGTGAAACTCGGATTGGTCAATATTCAGAGATAAAATGAGGCAGCAGAAACAAATTCCAACCCAATCGCCAAACCCAGCAATTCTATTTGGAGGAAAAAATAATAAAACAAGCTAGTTTTTTGGATTACTTGCCTTCGGCTCAAACTCAGTGAAACATGGACAATATAGATAAAACCCACGATAAGAACAGATTTTCACATTGATCCTTGGGGGAATTTTGGATTTTGGACTTGAGTAACATTAGCTTTCAGAAAAGTCAAAAATCTCATTTTTAAACCTGGGTTGAACAGAATGTCATGTCATTTGTTAGAGTTGATTGTACTAGTTTTCCAAGTTAATTTGAAAATGTTCAACGAGATTGAGCTAACAAGTCCCTAGGGGTTAAAAAAATTCTTAAAATTCTACATATGTGCATAAAAGCCCCATAAAATTCCAACTTCTCAACCATTTTTGGTCATGAGTGTAAAATTAAGAGGTGGCTAGGTATATGCATACAATTTCGTCTCTTCTTCACGCTTAGCAAGTTGCAATATGTAGATATATTCTTTGTTATCAACTTATCATTACAGAAATATATGTGATTAGGGCTAAATACAAATCCTTCGTGCGCCTCTTGAGTCTCGCCAGACACAACCTCCCAACAAATTTAGAAAAAAAAAAAAGAGTAAAAAATAAATTAAATACCACCAACACCAACAGAGGTAAGTTTGAGTACACCCGGTGCTCCTACATAATCGATGAAGATTAGCTTCCCCATTTAAAGTAATGCAAGTATAATTTACCAAAGACGATAATAATAGTCAGTCCGTTGAAACACTCATTTCTACCCGCCTTAAAACACCAAGGGGTTGCCTGGTGGACAAGCTTGGACTTAGGTTCTTGCTCTCTTTTAAGATGTTAGACACGAATCCTCCTAGGCTAGGAGTCCTAGCTATTATCAACTCTTTTTGGAGTCAGTCCACAGCCTCATATGCCCCAAATTTAATTGGACCCCGCTAATGGACAGTGAGATTGGTCTCCAAGATTGGTCTCCCGATTAATCGAGGAGCACGTTAAGCTTAATAATTTCTCTACCCACCTTAATTATCGCAATTTAGGTAGCCCAAGGCAGATAATGCAACAATCGGCACGCAACACAATAGATAGACATGTACAAACTCATAAGTTAACTTTCAAGCATTATTTTCATTCATCCTAATAACAGCTAAACATGTTTTATTTCGATCCACCTCCTTAATCACAAAATCAAGCCGAGAGAGGGAGAGTACCTGAAAAGGAGATTCAAGCTGAGATCCATCGTCGGCTTTAGAAGCAGAAACGACAGAGAGATTTCGGTTTCCACGGGGAATTGAATTCCCTGGGTACATGGTTTTCAAGGAAATGAAATTCGTGGATTTGGGTTGGGGAAGAGAGAAGAGAGAGTGAGAGATGGAGGAGGAGGAGTGAGAATTGTGTTTGATTGAGGAGAGGAGAGAGGCGGAGGAGAGTCTCATGGTTTCCATTTTGTTTAGCATCATGCTTCATGAATCATCGACCCACAATTTAACAAACGAACTGTACGACGGCCAAGTTCCTAGTTTGGCAAATACTCCAGCTTTTACTCGCACAAATTGTTGTTATTTTTTAAGTATTTATTTTGAGATTAAATTTTCTATACCGTCGGTGTAAACATTTGTTTCATCCAAATCAATTATATTGCGCCACATCGTCATGTTTCATTGATTGGAACTGATGTTTTATAACTTAGCGCAATGTAATTGATTTGGAGGAAACAAATTTTTACACCGACGGTGTAAAGAATTTATTGTATTTACTACACAAACATTCTATCATACTCACGGCTCATATGAACCCTACACGCCAGTAGTACTTGTGCAGTGTGTGGCTCGCATCTGGGGGATATTGGACACACAATTGTCTAATTTTTTTTTTCACAATTCAGGATCAAGTGCTTACAATTATCCGATCGAGCTTATCTTTTTAAAGGACCACTCGAACAATTATTATAAAGTTATATATTGAATGGGTCAGATCAATTGTGTGTGACCACTTCATATACTCATTAATTTATTTAGTTATAGATTGTGTCATATAATGGGTACCAAACGGGGAATAAGGGGGGCTGAAATTTAGGAGCAAGGGAGAGCCAAAACGGCAACGTATTGAGTGACAGCATTATTTGTTGCATGCGAATCTATGTGTATCGAACGGTTCATGATACAATTATTCTTTAACGTTGAGTACGTAGAATTGCTCTAATGTGTGTATGTAAAATTGTACGAAGGGTTGTAAAATTTTTGTGTTGGTGTAAGAGTACCTCCCGCCCCTATCCAACATTATGGTCAAAACATTTGAATGGTTTAGTCCCCAAAAAAGCAACTGAAGAATAATTTTTCCCTTATTGCTTTCAGGGAAAAAAAGAAAATCCCTCTTCTAAACCAAACGGGGCCTTAAAAAAAAGATTATTGATAAGTTGAGCTGCGTGGACTTTACATCCTGTTTTTGGCTTTGAGTTTTTTTTTTTTCTTTTCATCCCTTGAACTAGCCACATTTTTCTACTTAGTTTATAAACTATCAATTTGACGATTTCATCCATCCAATTGTCATACTGTTATCTATTTAGTCCAATCGATAACAGAAATTAGAAATTTAGACAGAAAATGTCACGTAAGGCCATGTTTGATACTCACAAGAAATTGATGATTTTTTTAATATTTTTTGCGAGTCCCATTACGAGTCCTGTAAAGATAATTCAAACCAGCAAATTTTTCTAAAAATATTTCTTGTGTGTTCCTAAAAAAAAATAAACTCAATCCGATATCAGTAAGGGCTGTTTCAGAATTTGTAGGGTATTTTCAGAATTTGTAAAGCGTCCTACACATTATGAAACAGCCCTTATCAATATCGGATTGAGCTCATTTTTTTTGGCTTTAGCTTTCTCGTGAATAGTAACATTATTGCATCCCCTCTAGCTACGGAACCGCTAAGTTCGGCAGAGCTGCTGGATCCCCAGATCCGCTAAGTTCCATTGAGGGCTTTTTGCATAACTATACATGGCTCGGGCCACTTCTATGTACAAATCATGTGTCCCCATTGGTGCCACCTGTCTCCGGACCAAGTTTGGCAAAAGTTAACTGAGTGACTGTGGATTTGTGGTAAGTAGGGGAAATTGCATATCAGTGGAGGAAGGGGCAAATATTGCCCAGGTGATGGAGTAGTTTTTAGGAATTCAAAATGCATGGGAAGGAGAAAATTATTCCCCA
>JAOTQK010000004.1:5145087-5170360 GCA_025642025.1 Rhododendron ferrugineum
CCGATTTGTGCGTGGTTTGAATCGTTAGAAAGCTTGTTGAATCTACTTTCTAACCCAAGCAGTTCGGATTCTAACTTATTTGTACTATGACCATTTTACCCTTAATTGGTCAAAAAACAAATAATTTCGCCAAATCACTCACATCTCTCCCATTTTAAATCAGATAAAGACCTATGATACATCGATAAAGGACCAGACTTCTCTTGATGAAGGACCGGACTTCTCTGCAGTCCAGTACTCCTTGCACTGGACTGCATGAGATTTAGGCCATCGATTTCAACAATCAATGGTTTTTATTCATCCAATGCAAATGAACTTGAAGTAATTATTACATTATTTCTTTTTTTCCATTTACAACAATTCTGTGTGTTGCTTACATATGTACGTCTAGTGAAGCGTTTCCTTTATTTTATTTATTTTAGTTGCCACATACTTGCAGTATATGTATGTGGATATAAACAGGGGCGGAGCCAGAAATTTTGGTTAGTAGGGTCAAAATTTAGATTCATATGCATTATATTTTTTCTACGCACAAGTCTAAAAATAACTTAATTAAAAGGTTAATTATAAGATCGATATGCACTAGTAGTTCATTTTTGCCTCATAATTGGCCCCAAAAGACTTGTTATATTTCAAAAATAATACATGATAGTCTCATTTTTAGCACTATCAACTCTCGAAAAGAAGAGAACGTTTGGAATTTCTATACACTTAAAACAAGTTGAGGCAATTTAGAGCTTTTTGTGGGGTCAAAATAGCTAAATTATATCTATTCTTATGAAAATTTGGGGTCAAATTAGTAAAAATAGGGTAAAAATTATACCTATTCTTACGAAAATTTGGCAACCAGTGGGGTCGGCCGCCCTCCCTTGTACCCATGTGCCTCCGCCCCTAGATATAAATGTCATGAACACATCTGTTAGACGAATGATTAGTCTAAAAATTTTGACGCGCGGGAATCTAACATAACGAAAATCCAAATAAAATAACAGTAGACACTGGAAATGAATAGATTCTTGCTTACTTTGAAGGAAGATTGCTTGTCTGATGCTCTTGAAATAGTAGGAGAAAAAGCGGGAGCGGATTGGTTGAGAATTTCTAATGATGTACGTGCATCTGTACGTACACGCAGGTTTGGAGATCTATGTCGCTTCTGAGCGGTTCTCGAGAGTCATGAGGGTTCACTTGGGTCTCCATGGTAGTCTCATTTTCGAAAGAAGCTTTGCTGGAGTTCGGGATGATGAAGATAAAATGCGAAGGGCGAGAGTTGCCGAGGAGTACTGCACTATCGCGGGTGATTATCTCATCAGCTTTGGGGAATTTAAACTACGTGGTGAGATTAAAGAGAACGATAATCGAATAAATTACCCAAGACATTTATTGTTGGTATGATGTCTTTTCCTTTCCCAAATACTCCATGTAGAAAACAGTCACCGTTTTTAATTCTACTCTGATTAAAGTTCTCGAACATCATAATATGCTTGTATCAACAATCAAGTTCTCTGCTTTTCTCTGAAAATGAATTTACCTTCATTTGCAATAACATGCCAAAGTTTGGTTTAACAGGTAAGTACTTGCATTTCCTCGCTCAATGCATGGATTCAAATCTTCCTGGAAGAAATAGACCCTTTAAACACAGGACAAGGGGGAAAAGAAAACAAGAAGGAACAGCTTAAATAGCCCTCTATCCACGTGAGTCCAGCTTTAATAATCTTACTCACCATTTCTACTTTTAAGCCATAGATCCACATCTTTTTCAAACCAGTTCTTCCGGGCAATGTGCTCTCCAGAAATTGGACTGCTGTTCAAAAATAAACTACTCGTTTCTAACCAAGTAGTGGTACTTAAGAAGGCACAGGAAAATGCACATACAAAAAAGTTTAAAAAAATATAGAAGACAACCACATGAAGCACCAATGATGAGGTCATACCACATATTCCATAAGAAGAATTACGCTAATTCAATCCACGTTGAACAACAGAATAACCACCAATTTTTAAGGAAATCAATGCCACCGCAATTACTGGAAGGCAAAAGAGAGAAAATAGTGCCGAGGCCATGCCAACTACCTTATTGCTCTCCACCAGACAAAAACATTGCCGTTCTTTCAATTCACAACGAATGACATTTCTAAAAATCATGGCTTCAGAGCCACAGCCAGTCCAATCTTGGCACTTTTCTCAATAGCCCTGGTGTCCACTTCCCCTGAGATAGTGAAGAGGGACTTTGGACGCCACTCGTGCTGGATGAGAGCGCTTGCCTTGCCATAGTTGTTTACCCTAGCCTTCACTGTGGTTAGTGGGTCCAGCGCGTGTTGGGTTCCAATGGTGAGAGTGTTCTCATTGCTTGAGAAGCAGTGTGTGAGCTCCGCACCAACAGCAGTGTTTGTCAATGGGCTAACAGAGTGATAGTAGGAAGCAGCAAGGGTATCACCTTTGTCATTCCTGTACCCAAGAACAAATATAATCTCTGTCAAACAAACAAACAAAGCACATCCATTTACACCACCAACACTGCCAGCTTATCAGGTCAAAACATGAAGTTTGATTTACAGTTTTCCCTTTCCCCCCTTATTTTTTTTGGGATACATCGTTAAAGATGTAACAAACTTCATCATGCCTATCAAGTAACAAAATTTCCATCATTCTATCGAACAGGCTGAATGTTGCCATTCCCCAAGAGACCAAAACGAAATATGAGTGAAACAACAAAAAAAATCCCAATGTTTCCAACCTACAGAGAAATGTCTGGACAAACAAAGATTAGTGAAACTTAGTCGTGCCAACACGGATTTGAATTTTGTTTGACAACACTTGAAAATTCTAGATTCGAAATAACATTTGCCTTTTTAGTTTTTAGTTTTTTGCATTTTAAGAACCAGTGGATCAATTATTAGGCTTCTAGGCACTTGGATAAGTTTTAATACATGCACTTTGGGTTTTACGACAATTATTAGGCTCTTATGCACTTAGTTAAGTTTTAGTTAATGTTTATAAACATTTCTTCTATTCTCGATCTCTGGGAATGTCTCCGAAAAGTTTGCGAAATGTTTCTGTTTCTAATGCAAGCAGAGGACAAATATCCATAACAACAACAGCATTTCTACAGAATGAAGAAATCATCAAAACCTATCTGATGATCTAGACCAACTGCTACACAACAATGCTACGGTAGAACACAAAATCAGATAGAGAGTAACCAAGCAAGAAAAGTAAAAACATTTTACGGATCATCAAAGGATCATTCTCTGCGTGAGCAACGCACAACTCACAGTGTCAAGGAGGCGATGAGGTCAGTCTTGGTAAAATTCAACCCAGCATTGTATTTGGTAAAGTTTCCAGTGGCAGTATCGAAAGAAAGATCAGCCCCAAGAGACAAGTCACTGTTGCCAGCCACGCCAGAGAAGTTGACAATGGGAGTGGCAGTTAATCCCATACTGGTACTGATGCCAGCATAATCATGCAGGTACTGTAGCTCTACCTATTACCATAATCACACAAGTCAGAGTAACCAAACTTAAGGGTGAGACTCCTACAGGATGCAAGTTATTCGTAAGCTGAAAACTTAAAGGCCAAAGTCTGATCACCTTGCCAGATCTCTGATCAGGAACCTTAAAACTGAGGATTGTCTTGAGTCCAGGAGCAGGTTCATCAATGGTAATTGTGGTCAAAAGCTACACACACACTTAATTTAGTCAGCTAGATTTGGAAATCAAGTGAACACTTTAAGCATCTCTGTGGATGGGAATAAAAGTTGAAGACCATAGTACATCAATCAACACAAAATCTGCCGTCTCAGTACTTCAATAAATCCATGACCAAAGAAATAATAGGAAAACTTGTGACAGATTATGGATCACAAAAACTGATGTTTGTCCAGTCAAACAAATCCAATCTTTTACATTAAGCTCAGACGATTGACCATGAGCTTTTCGTTGAACAGAACTGGAAAGTAAGCCTAGCCAGATTCCAGAACAGAGATACATTACAAACAATTTGTTAAAAAAGCAGTTTTGATTACACGGTCATCATTTTATGCGAGATGTTATATCACACAATTTAATATTTCACATTAACTATAAAATAAAAGGGTCTACCCAGAGCACAAGGCTCCCGCTACCGTAGGGTTTGGGAAGGCTTGGATGTACCCCGCAACCGGAGAGGCTATTTCCGCGATTCTCAACAGCAAAATGTGATAATAGTAATCTCAAAATAAATGTACAAAGGAAAGATGACATGCAGTCCCCCAAGTAAAGAAGAGACGTAACAGGAAACCTTGAATTGATTCCCGAATTCCAAAAAGTTCGTAAAAAAGATCCCCCTAAATAATAAGATGCTTTAAGATACCCTAGCAAACTGTGAACAGAACTACAGAAGCACTACTCTCCATCCCTGAGATAACGCAATAGGAGTATGTAACAAAAAAAATGGTCAATACTTTCTTGGGAGCCCTACAAATGACACACCACTGAATGTGTAAAGAGCAAGTCGGCCTTCTCCTGTAAACCAGGTACGGGTATTGAGATTTGTGAAACCTTTATATCCAACCCAAAACCAATTGGCAATGAGTGGAGGGGTGCTTCATGTTACTAAGTGATCTCCCATTCCATACCCAAGCATTACGGAACTATTCTCTAACTCCCCCTCACATGTACGTAGCCGCATTTAAGTAGTCACGTGTAGCAACTTTTTTGGGTCTATCTTCGTGCATCCTTTTGTTGGGTCTATCATCGTGGACTGTGGAGTCTGTGGACTAATTCAATCTTAGTTTGGGATGGAATGGGCCTGCTTCTAATACAAAGTGAAAACTTTATATCCAACCTAAAACCAATTGGCAATGAGTGGAGAGGTCTCTCATATTATAAAATATTAAGTCATCTTCCATTCCATACCCAAGCAACATGGGACTATACTCTTAACACTTGTGAGCCACTGACAATGCGAACACTTTGACCTTGAGGGGCATGTATGCATCACAAATCATCCAATAGGAGGAACAAAAGGACCATTGGATTGTCAATCACAATAGGAAAATATCACTTGCAAGAAAATAACCTGGATGAGGCAAGAATCCACATCCTCTTATCAATAGAAGCATTACAGAAAGATTTTCAGAACTTGCCAATAAAGAGACAAGCATTGGTTTCATGATAGTTTAGATTTCTAGAAAACTCAAATAACATGATTCTATTCATGTTGCACAACTAAAAGCTACACTAAGAACCTCAGCTCTAGATATTTACGGCTACCAGTAATAGACAAATTTTTCAAAATTGCAAAGAGCAGCATCTTCAAAAAAAAATCAGTCTAACAAGTGCAATTCTCACCCCCAGCAAGAAAAAACAAAGGGTACAGACTACTTGCAAACAAACCAAAGGAGTATCTATATAGTACAAGCCAACCTTGAACGCATTAAGATCATGCACGGTTTTGGTTTTAGTCAAAAAAAGTAAATATGGAACTTTGAATGAGATTTTGTGACTTACATTCGAGTTCGTGTCCACTTTTATGTCAGTGGTGATGTTCTTATTCTTCAGCTGGGTGGAAACATCAGCCAAAAACAACTCACCTTTCTTAGTTCCTGATGATGTAATGGCCTGGACATGGAAAACAAAGAAGATCAGACCATTTGAGAGGAACATCCATCATCGTCTACAAGCTTCTAACGCGGAACAGATATTAGGAGGACAAAACCAGATCATAATTAATTGTGAAAATGCTTGGACATGCATATAAGACTAATGTTGCAATACATAGTGTAAACACATTAATACCTACGCTCACATTTTATGGTACCATTTAAGGATGGCATTTTAACCCATCCTGATAGTTCCATGCCCCGCTCACCCCTATAGGAGTGGTTTCCGGCCACGTTCTGACCCAAAAGGTTGGGGATGGTATCGAAATGAAAATCACCAATGGTTTCAGGTCGGGAACAGTGTGAGTATCCCGCTCCTATACACTCCTGGAACTGGCCCCACCCCGTTTAACTTTTATATATCTTAACATATATGATTTCCATTTTCTTTAAACATCACCAATAAGTATATTACTCTCTGCTCTCTCCATCTTATATTCATCCCCTGATTCCCCTCAGCTACTCCCCGTTTGCAGATTTGACAGGGAGATAACTGAACTATTTGCACCTCACAACTTGCTATAAAATCGATAAAGTGAAATTTGGATACCTTTGCATCTTTATGAAGAGCCATGAGGTGTCTTAAATACCTACACCCCTTTCTCAAAGACCCAACTACCATCATATTTTGAACCTTTATCAGATATACTCATCAATATCAATTGCAAATGGTGAAGCGATGAGCCCTAACAATCAACTAATCCTTCCATCATCTTTCTCAAACTACTAAGTCCTCAAACTTCTTTGAAACAACGACCCGACTCAAGGTTTGGGCAAGTAATTGAAGTAGAATACATCTGAGAGTTTAACTTCACATGTGGGCTACAAAGGAGCAGAATACCTAATGCAGTGAATATGGCATTTGGGAACACTAAATCAATGTAGGATAATAGTTTCACTCATTGATGATGAATCCCAACTACAGAACCAAGTAATGAAGTAATTAAAGTAGAAACATCTGAGAGTTGAACTGCTATTAGAGAGCAGAATACCCAAAGGAGTCAATAAGGAGCAGAATACCGAAACCCCTGTAGTACTATAAATCCATTCATCGATGTTGAATCCCAAATGAACCCAATTCTCCTATTCTTTTTAATAGCTAAATAAAATAACCAAAGAAAAAGGAAGGAGGTGAATGTTTTCCTACATATTTTCAACACTCAAACCCTATTTAGGTATACAATTCTATCCCCAAAAATATTTAGCCTTCAACAAAACATCCATTCCTCAAAAAGGGAAGAAACAAGTTGCTCAATTTGGTTTCTGCATCAGGAAACAAAACCAAAAGCAAAAACATACAAACCCTACGACTAACAAATAGTCTATGAACACAATTTTAGAACAGAACTCCGGTCACAGCATTGTCCAAGGCCGTTTGTGTCCGAGACCGTTTGATCCACAAGCATCAAACGATTACAAACATAGTTGTGTGCGAAATTGTGTTTTAAAGTTGCGTTCCTAGCATTACTCAATGACTACAGGACCAGGTAGCTGAGTCATCCAATTATTTATCAAATCAAATGCAAAAATCTACGCGAGGGAGGATGGAAATGGAAACAATCGGTTTTTAATTTCCTTTCCTCCATATTCTCAGCAACCAAACGGGCCTAAATCGAAGGAACCGAAATAAATCTTTTTATTTTTTTTATTTTTGATAAGTACGAAGGAACCGAAATAAATCGCCCTTGTGTCACACTCGATTTCGAATTTCTTTTCCTCAATCTTGTCATGGACCTGTTGAATCCCTAACTTATGACATCCAAACAGATACAAAAAAAAAATAAACACACGTGCGCGCGCGCAGAGGGAGAGAGAGAGACTCACGACTCCGGTAGAGGTGTAGGTAGTGATAGTGAACTTGTGGTCGCCCTGGTAGTCCTTGTACAGAAGATCTGATACAAAAACACACAAATACATACATAAACACACACACACACACACACACACACGTCGATAAACACGCCGTAGGTATAAGAAGGAAATCGATAGTGAAACGGAGAAATGAGAAGGCGATTAGAGAGAAAGAGAGACCTCTGGCCTTCTTGCCGATGTCGGAGTAGAGACCTGGACCTTTCCCCATCGCCGCCGCTGCGAAAACTTGGAGAGAGAGAGAGAGAGAGAGAGTATAGAGAGAGAGAGAAAAGGAGACTAGTTTGTTGTTTTTCCAGACGGGGGAGAATCAGCATACGTGAAGTAGATTCGAGTTCTTTTTTCTTTTTTTATTAAAATAGTTATAATTTGTGGAAGAAGAAAAAAACCCGAGTCGTTTTTCGCGTGGGTTTTCATGTTGCTTGGGCGAGCCGGGGAGGGGTTGGTGGGACCTGGACCGTTGGATTATTTCTGACTATTGGATTAAGATCATTTGATCAAAAGAATGATAGAAAGAGCCTTCAAGGGTTAGGTCTATTTTGGCAATGATCTTTCAAAATTGTTTCTCTTTTGTTTTCATTCAATTTTTTTTCAGAATGGTTTAGTTTTGCATTAAGGTTCTGTGGAATATTGATTCGCCTTAATGAAAGTAATTTAAAAAATAAAAATTGTGTTCAAGACTAAATTTTTTTGAATTAAAAACAAAAATAATTCAAAGCAATTTGATTTTTGAATTATTTTTTGCATTTATTCAAAAAATAATTTGTTTTTAACGTAATTCTTTAATTTTTCAATTCCTTCTATCGAGATAAACCAATAATTCACAGCAAATTGACGCAAAAATTGTAAATGAGGAAAAAATTTGAATAAAATTTAAGGTTGATGGGTTGCTCCCCACACAATTGACTATGGTTCTATTCTTGAGGTCAGATGTCAAGAACGTAATTTTTTGTGAATTTTGTTAGTCCTAGCGTGGCATTTAACCAGATTGAGGAGGGATTAGGCGAGGCGCGCGTAAGCTGACTCAGATATTCCACCTTCAAACCCAAAAGAAAAAAAAGATAGAAAGATTGCAATAGCTTGTTTGATTACCGAATTAGGTGAGAGATTATTGTTTGCTGATAGAAAAAGGGATGTGATTTTGGCACTCCACTTTTAACCAGTGGCACTCCACTTTTTATTTAGCAATCTCACATAATCAAGACACTAAGAGCATCCGTAACGGGTGTGTTAATTGTGTGTGTTAAGACTTAACAAACAAAATTGTCTTTTTTGTGCCACAATGCATGTGTGTTAGAGTGTGCTAGAGTATGCTAAATCTAGTAGTGTGTCAGCATGGTTATCAAGTTTGGCAACCAAGCTAACAAACAATAAGTGGGTCCTATCTCTATAAATTCAAACTTCAAACATTATTTTAAAGAGTTAACACACTCCTAACTAACCCATTGAGGTACTCATATATATACTAACACACTCCTAAGTTAACACACACTTATGGGACCCATTTTTTATCCTAACACATACCTTAACAAACATTTTGATACACAAATATAACACACACCATTGTGGATGCTCTAAGTGGAGTGCGAGTTGTTAGAAGTGGAGTGTCAAAATCAATTTACAAAAAAAATTAGGCGAGAGATTATTCAATGCCGTGGCCCCGGTCCGCGGTGTCCAAGTTTCTTTGCGGTGCAGTTGATATATACGTTGTCTTATTTGTCCTCCAATAAATGAAATCCTCATTAGTCAAGCTCAACATGTATTCTTAAAGTTGCCTTTATGGACTCTTTTAACACATTAAGTTCTCGTTCCGCTTTCTTTTTAAATCTTCATTTTAAAAAAAAAAAGATAATTTTGAACTCACAAATTATGAAAATGAAAAATAATTTTTCAAATTTCTTTTGCATTGTTTAAAAGATCTCAATGAGATTTATCAAACAAGATCCATATTGGTAGGGAAATTATTTGCGTAAACACATGATTTTTGAGCTTGAATTACCTTCCTTTTTCTAAAGTTCCTTTTACTATACATCCGGAACTGCAGCAAATGTTTTTTGAGAGGAAACAAACAAAATTCATTGCTTGGTTTTTTTTGGTTGCATGACTTTTTTTCAATCATTGGTTGCATGAATTAGAAGAATAAAAAAAAATTCATTCGGAAAAGAGTAGCATTATTGTTCTGTTGCGTATAATTTGCACATTCTTTTTTTTTTTTTGTTAAACGGAATAGAATAATAATTTGCGCATTCGGTATCTAAAAAACCCCCGTCATTATAGATATATTTGGAAAATACTGTCAGCGCTAGCTAGGCTGTGCGCCCTTATCCTTTTTTACCCGGAACCTGAAGACTTGCCATATGCGACTCAAAATCACGATGCTGACAATATCTTTCGCCCGGATTGGCCCGCAAAAACAAGCCTTCGGCGGGTTTGTGCCCAGAACCCGAACTCTGGAGTATTTTGCTTCATTGGTAGCAGTGGCTCATGGAGCATAATTGATATCCGTTCCGGAAACCTTCTTAAGAAATAAGTACTTATTTCATCAACTTTTTATTCTACCTTCTTATTTTTTTCAAACAAAAAGTTTTTTTCACATTTTCAAACTCAGATATAACATAAATGAAAATAAAAAATAAAATTTTTTTGCACCGTATTAAAGATCTCAATGAGATCTATCAAACAAGATCCCTAGTAATAGGAAAATTATTTGCGTAAACACATGATTTTTGAGCTTGAAGTTGCCTATACAAAAAAAGAAGACTGTTGGGTTAGAAATTGGCGCCGGCGGACGGAAATCGTACCGGCGGCCGGCCGGGCCGTCTCCGGCCACCGGACGGCCGATCCGAGCCGTCCAAAAATTCTAAAAAAAAAAACCAAGGGGGCTTACGCGGGAATCAACGGTATCCGAGGTGTGTAGGGTTCTTGATCGTAGCACCCCTTTTTCGTGCATAATCCATACTAATTTTCGTATATATTATACACGAAAAAGAGGTGCTCCTATCAAGCACCCTACACATCTCGGATGCCGTTGATTCCCGCTAAAGCCCCCTTGGTTTTTTTTTATAGAATTTTTGGACGGCTCGGATCGGCCGTCCGGTGGCCGGAGACGGCCCGGAGCGGCCGCCGGACCAATTTCCCTCCCCGGCGCCCATTGGTACCTATATAAATTGTTTCCAATTCAAAAAAAGTCTTCTTATTTTTCCGGAGGAGGGCTTCTTATTGGACAAAAAATAAGTTCTTATTTCGTTTCCGGAAGTAACTTATTCTATATATCTCTGACCTAAACAAAAAACTCATTTCCATACTAATATTGTCGCTAACTCCTCGTTTTACAAAAAAAAAATTCACAACATCAGGAGGTTAACAAGGATATCGAGGCTACAGCAGTGCGGGAGACGGTTTTTTGACTTCTGCGATCTAGTTCAATCTCTTCAATCCAGCTCCATCACTTCGGCGCGCGAAACAAACATATCCTTGCGCTCCTGCAACTTAATTTCTTCGATCAGCACATTTTACTGCATGCTATCAGCCCGTTTTGTTCACCCTTTGTGAACTAGGGGACTTTTGTTACAGCCCGTTCGGATTACGAGAAAGAGGCCGGAAAAAAATAAAGCAGAATCTCATCATTTGTCTGTCCTGCTAACTAGAAGAGGTGAGAAATATATAATGGGAAATGAAGAAAAAAGATGAATTTATATTATTTGCCCATTCTGTTTCCTCGATCACCAAATCTGACCTTTTTTTTTTTTTTTTTTGAAAAAACACAATCGAGAGGGACCCTTTTATACTCTACAGTTTGAGTCTAGCTAGCTCCTCTCCAATCCTTCGAAGAGGATGGGATCGGAGAATACAATTTCAGGCCGAAAATGATTTTTTCCGAGCTCACTTCAATGATCGAGACCGGCCGTTAGAGTTTGGTCGTCTCTAAAAAATAATACTTTCACTAGTATTTTGCCTATACGCAGCTTCATCTCTTTTTGACCGTTAGAGTGGCTAGATGCATGGTTCAAGTAAAGTTCTATTTACTCTCTACCTAGGCCACTGTAATCCTCTTATATGTTTTGCCCCAAATAGAATTAGTTGAAAAGGTAGTTAATAACTGTTGACCACCAAACATAGGAGTGGTTTTCCATTCTTCCCGCCTCAGAATCTGAGCTTCCTTTGCATTTGGTGACCCAGTATGGTATATAAAACCACGCCTCTTCGAGTCTTTCTGACGGAGGCCAAGCGAATCACTCTCAGGCTGGTGATTCGCTTGAAAAAAATAAAATAAGAAAACAAAATAGACATCGACCCGATAATCTATAATGGGGGTCGCGCTTGTTTTCTTGGTGTCTTTGGTTGTGATGATCCCGGCTTTACATGCGCATATCGGAGAATACGATGAATATTGGCAGAATAAGGCTAAGGTGGCAAAAAAGGCCGCCGCTGAGACCTTTAACCCTAACCCTGAGGAGGTCATCAATAACCTTAACAAGGATGTTATCCTGTAAGTGTTAGTATTATTATTATTTTTTTTTTATGGTAAACTCGGTAACTCATTGTCCAGACATAAGCAAAAATACCACATGGTACTCTGGGAATCCATGATAATTTTCCCGTACGGGTCCTGTAAGAAGTTTGGATTTCGAAATGCTCAATACACTATAACGTATAGTACGATTTTTTAGTATAAGAGTTATTTTTGTAAATCATTTCCCTTTTTTATTCATGTAGCACCTTGAAAGGTACCAACGGCACAAGGAGGAGCCTTAAAAAGTACAACGGCGCATGCTTGGCCACGAACCCCATAGACCGGTGCTGGAGGTGTCAGCCTAATTGGATGGAAAATAGGAAAAGACTAGCAGATTGTGCCAAAGGCTTCGGCCACCGAGCCATCGGCGGAAAGATGGGGGAATTCTATACGGTAACGGACCCCTCGGACAATGATATGGTCAATCCCAAGCCCGGGACCCTTCGCCACGCGGTGACCCAGCCGCAACCCTTGTGGATCATCTTCGCGCGCTCGATGACCATCAGGCTCAACCAGGAGCTCATCATGGCTGGTGACAAGACCATTGATGCTAGGGGCGTCAACGTCCACATTGCCGGCGGGGCCGGTATCACCATCCAATTCGTCCAGAACGTCATCATCCACGGCCTCCACATTCACGACATTGTTCCCGGATCGGGTGGCCTGATTAGAGATTCGATCGGCCACATCGGTCTGAGGACCAGAAGCGACGGGGACGGGATTTCCATCTTCGGCGCGGCCAACCTTTGGATCGACCATGTTTCGATGTCCAATTGCGCGGACGGGCTCATTGATGCTATTGAGGGATCAACTGGTATCACCATCTCCAACTGCCATTTCACTAAGCATAATGAGGTACATTCATCAAAGATCTAAATCTCAATAAACAAAACCATGTTATTAGCTAACATTATATACCCCTCAAATACACTGTTTTCCAATTTTGTTTTTTTTAAAGGCAAAAAAATTTCATTAATCTTTGAAACTGTTACTAATAGGAACAAGAAGAACGACATCAAACTCCTAACAAAGTTAAGAAAAATCTGTATGCCCAGTTCGAGACCCAAACCCTTGATTGGTAAGATACAATCAAGGAAACCCAAAGGGACAAAGCCCACACGTAACGGGCCAAAACCCAAGACACCTATTGGGACAAGCCCAACCCAAAAACCAAAAAAAATACCCTAACTCTAATTTTGTTGCAACGGTATTTTTCAGTCATTGGATCACGTGGAACTTAGTGCATTTCGGACCTTTAAACGACTCGCGAGAATCTTGCGAAAATGAGAAGATTCCTACGCGATTCAAAGGCCGAAAATCATATCGAAATACCGATACGGGCAAAACTTGGGTACAAAAGATTTTGAAGAATTAAGAGCATCTCTAATTCTTTCCCATTTTATTACCCATATCCAAAATTTGAGAAAAAAGCTTGAAAACCTCTCTCCAATTTTATACCCATTTAGAGTTCTACCCATTTCCTCACCCAAATTTGGGGAGACTCAAACACATACCCATTTTTTTCAAAACCTATTTTCACTCTCATTAATTACAAGTTTGTCACTCATTAATTACAAGTGTGTCACTCATTAATTACAAGTGTGTCATTCAAGAATAGATTTAAATACAAATATGAGTTTAGCATTGGAGATGTCTTACCCAAATCAAACTTTTGACTCAAATTTCTACTCAAATTTGGGTGAAAAAAATGGTAAGAATTGGAGATGCTCTAGGCCAGACATAAATCTAGACAAAGGATTAGTATTTGAATTGAGTTGAGTTGAGATGATGCAGGTGATGTTGTTTGGAGCAAGTGATGCGTATTCGGGTGACGAGATAATGCAAATTACAGTTGCCTTTAACCATTTTGGACAAGGGTTGGTGCAGAGGATGCCAAGGTGCAGATGGGGTTTTGTCCATGTGGTTAACAATGACTACACTCATTGGCTCATGTATGCCATTGGTGGCAGCACTCATCCCACCATTATCAGCCAGGGCAACCGATTCATTGCCCCTCCCAACGCTTTTGCCAAGGAGGTACGTACTCATTTTGATGACTAATTAGGTTCCGTTCCGCTGAACTTCTTATTTTTAAATACTTATTTTTCGTTTTACGAGACAGTTCATTCTCTTACGATACATCACCTTTAGTTAGTCACTTGTTTGTTTCGGCGGAAAACGTTTTCTTTAGTGTAGTTTCTAGTGCTCAGTACGACGATGTTTTTTTATCAGAAAATGATTAGAGAAACGTATTTATTGTAGTTTTTGGTAATTTTTACTCTTTAATCAGATTTTGTTTCAGCGGGAAAACATTTTTATCAATCGTATTTTAAGACTAGTACGATGATGAAAATATCTTGGTGCATAAAAGAAATTACGTACTTTTCATCGTTCAAAAATTAGGGTTTTTCTTAATTTGATGCAAAAAGTTTTCCATACCTAATGACACCATCACTTTTTCAACATCAATTTTCATCCTACACCATAACACTGATGTCGCAATTGCCATCATAGTGCCACCCGACTATCACCAGCACCATCGCCACACCACCATTACCTCAATTACAACCACCAACTTCATCTTCAAAGGTCGCAATCGAACACGAAAGCATTTTTTTCGGAGAATCAGATGTCTGTCAACGGAAAAATTAAATTAAGCACTAGTAAAATGTTTACGGAAGCAAATATTTTCAGCTGAAACAAACAGATACTATCTAGTTGTTCTGCACGTGACGCAGTACATACATACATGCATGCATCGAACTATTCCGAACAAAACTGATCAATATTTCGGTGTTGTTTAGGTGACCAAGAGGGATTACGCCGAGGAGAGTGTGTGGAGGAATTGGGAATGGAGATCAGAGGGGGATATTATGCTGAATGGAGCATTCTTTGTTGAATCAGGGACACCAACATATGCTAGCAAGATTACCTCAAGGGCAGACATGCTGAAGGCAAAACCGGGGAGCTATGTGTCAAGACTAACCCGGTTCACCGGTCCACTTGACTGCAGAAAAGGCCTACCTTGTTAAATTCATTTCCATCCCCTTTTTTGGTTCATTTTTTTGATAGGTATAATCTTGAATTAAAATGATGAAAGTTGGGTTTTATTATAGTTGGGAATCGAGTTGTAAAAGGGGATATGAGTTGGCTTTTGTCATTTTTATAATCTTGATTATTCCTAATAAAATGAATCAAGAGTGTTCAATAATATATATTAACTTTATGCAAATCTTGCAAAAAGCATTTTTGAGGATGGATGATTTGCATATCTTCTTGGATTCTTTTTATGTCTTGAAGTTGGTAATTTTCCTTTGTTGTTATTAGAGGGGTTTTTTTTTTTTTTTGGAGAACTGTTATTAGAGTGTAGGATGTATTTGTATCTCTTTGAGAACTCTTGTAAAAACTCTTTTATCTATTTGTGAAGTTCTCTTTTTGCCAAAAAAAAAAAATTGTATATTAACTTTATGCTGGTGTGGAGTGGCTTAAGTAGCTTTATCAGGACTCTCGGCCATTGTGCAGTTGGAGCGAGACTTTAGAAATCAAATGACCATGTCTTGGAGATTTTTGAAGTTGTGTTTGGATGATGAATTTATCATATGAAAAGAAATGATAAAAGAATCAAGCCAATGGAATAAATGGAATAATTTAGCATTCTTTTTTAACAATGTTTTCTTTTACCATATTTTGTTTTTAATTAGTGATTTTGTATTTACTTTTTACTTAAGAGAATTCACAAAATTTACCTTTCATTTGCTACTGGGAACTAATAAAAGAAAGATAACTTATACTTTCATTTTAGGACAATAAGAGTTAGAGGAGTGTAACTGTATGAAATAGGAGTGTCAAAACTATCTTTGTAGAAAACCATGCCTAGAAAGACATTCTAGCCGTGATAGCAAGTTCATGAACGTCTTTCAACATTACACGATTAATTTTAGAGATGCAACGCTCATCAAAACAAGTAGACATAGAAAGTAAATCCGAAAGTAAAAAAACCAAGTGGCCATTCCTAAGCTTGTTCCCGCTTCAAGTCCTAGAGCAAAGTCAAGCAATCTGTGTAAACATTAACATGGAGAAAGTGAGATCGAAAACACCATTATTGGCAATAGTGTCCCGAGGGAGGAGTTTAGAGGCCTTATAGTAGCACGGACTTCTTTTTCTTTCTAGGTCACGCGAAAGGGGCCAGTCCAAGATCGTACTGTTCCTCTCAAAAGACAACAGACGCTCTCAATGGCACCTCAATTTGATTGAGATGATGGAAACAAGAGTTCTTCCACACGTGCCACATACCCGGCAGGCAATGCCGAAGTCGCTAGAAAACCAGTAGAACCATTTTCCAAAACAACCCCATCTGATCGCACCATCACCCAACCAGCTCCCGCCTTCCGGTTGCTTCTGTCTCAGGCTTCATCAGTCACCACCCGTGCCCTAGCTGCATAATTCCCTTCTTGGATTCGTCCCTCAGGATACATAACCCGCCGTGCCCTCTTCGTCCCTCAGGATACATAACCCAGACATTGGCCGTGCCAAATTAATCCATTCCAAAAACCAATCCATAAAATTTGGGGTATGTGGTTCAATGTTCCAACACTAATTGAGGAAACACACACAGATTCAGGAGAGAGAGAGAGAGAGAGAGAGAGAGAGAGAGAGAGGGAGAGAGTTTCATGTTCAACATTCACCCACCACTTGAACATTTACCATAATAAGAGAATCAGTCAACAACCTCAAGAATAGAATCACAAACCATGATTTGCTTTGCGACATAAAAATAAACACAACTATGCAGCTGTATATATATATATGATATGCAGCTGTATATATATGATCCACAGTGCTTGTTATTGACATACATAAAATCTACTTCCAAGGACGCTCTGCTGGAGATCTTCCTTCATCAAAGGATGAATCAGCACTTGGTCGAAGCCGCCCTGTCAACATTTAAGTCAGCTGTCAACTTTGATTATGGAAGATTAAGAGCATAGGATTAAAATGGGGATAACTCTAATGAGCTATGAGGTTAGATAATACTTGGACCAATCTCTGCATTCAGCCATTCTAGGGCTCGAGGCAATCAATCAGCCCAAGAGCTGTGTGGAAGGATTATGAGGGAAAGAAAAACAACAGTGACTCCACGGAAAACTAGCTTCTTTAATTCATAGTCTTTTTCTACGGTTTATTTTACGGGTTCCTTTGCCTCATAATCTCCAGAAATTTATTAATCCAGTTGCAAGTTTGCAACATTATTAAGGTCCAAAAAAAGAAAAAATCTGCTTTCAAAATTAATACACAAAGAAAAGCCCATGCTGAGGAATAACCAGCACGCAAAAAACAGAAGGACCAGTCACTCTACTTAATTACTTAAGAATACAAACTATTCCTTATCATCGATCAATGAAACTACAGTATCTCACATAATCTAGGCAGTTGGCACACCAAGTAGGAATCTTTTTTAAGGAGAGTGCTGAATGCATGCCCAGATAAAGAAAGAACGTCGAATTCATACCTACTCAGGCTCCTGGGCCGATCATCAAACCTATCAGTACCCTCCACAGTACCGTCTGTAATTGACCTATTGGCATTTCCTGACTCTAAAGCATCTGTTAAATCCTTGAGACCCTGCAGAAAAATAAGGTGACATCAATTTTTAATGACGTGGTTTAGATCCTTACAGCTCTTTTGTCCCCAGAACCGGAACACTCAGACCATCATTAACCCATGCCATGATAAGTATCAATATCACAAAATACACACTTTATGTTATGTCATACATACATGATACACGTGCGAACATATTTATTCATAAACGTCCCATTAGGAAGTTGTGGACATCAACATGAGTCAAAATTTTGTCTATAATACTTGACAAACATTTGTACCAATCACAAGCTTCTAGTTGATTCTATTACAATTTCCAAGTCAGCCTCAGTTAAGTTTAACTAGTGTAATTCCATGCTTTCTACGTATATAATTATATGTCCTCCAGGAGAACAACAATGCAAAATGTAGTAGCCTCGGAACCGAGACAAGAATTTCTCAACCAACTGCTTTCAACCACACTATCCACGCTTTTGTCCCACCAACTTGTAAAACAGAAAATAATCTTCGCTTAGTAATTTACGATAATAAAACACGTTTTCAGCGTAAAATTGTTTAAGAATACTTGGACTTCATAACCAAACAATGGAAGAGCTAACAAAATAGTACATTGGAAAAGGTATGATAACGAAATCCTGACTCAATAGAGACGGAGAATCACTGTCACATAATTAGCTTATCAAATTCAGCAACAAATAGCTGCTTATAGAGTCAGGAAGAAACCTGGCACATAGTTTCAGCACCAGTGATATAACCACGCGACTTCCCAGATAGCTTAAGTTGCTCCTGCAGAATATATCCGCATAAGACAACTATAAAGAGGACCTAATTTAGAAATTGACCAGAAGGACCAAATCTCATTGAAGAAGAAATGCCAACTCCAATCCAAATTTTGATAAACTTGATCCGATGCATTGCAAATGGAAGACAGAGATCTCAGTCCACACCAAAAAATGGCTCTACATTAATGGCACAAACCTGCACAACTCCCGGCAGTTCCCCTTTTCCCCCATTGACGAAGCTGCACAGGTACAGCACACCTTTATTTGCAAGGTCCTGTAGCCACAATAAGAAATAAATAAACAAAGTTAATCATGCATCCAAGGGAAAACAATTACAGGGTAAAAAAAACAAGGAACCTCGAGCATCGTAAGAGTTAGTTCAGGTTTTATGAGCTTAGATACTACTGCTAAATAACTCTAATCGAATGTTAGCTGAGAAATCAATGAACCTGATGTAAAGTTTGGAGCCCAAAAATCCCTCACCAATGTATCTTTTTCACTTGTAGATAACCACAAAGAAATTTGAAAAGAAAAAGTCCTGAGTCCCGACATAGGTAGCATGCATAGGCATATGAAACAAAAACGCCCACCAGAAACAACAATCCATGGCTGGCACAAACTTTCTTCTTTTTACTACCAAGCAGCTCTGCTCCTAGTGTCTTTACTTTTTAAGGCCCGAAATGAACCAATTTAATTTTCATTTTTCCGCCTACTACTACCTTGTTTTGAACAAAACCCCACACCTAATTTTCACCAACTCTATTGAAAATTACATTGGTTCATTTTTTGAACAAATTGGTGCATTTTTTAACAAAATTTAATGCACATATTTAATAAAAAACCTCTTTGCGCCAATCTGCAAAGAGGCTAACCCAAAACCTCACACCACAATCAGGTGCTACACAATTTTTGGGCAACTAGCCTAATCAATATGAAAAAAGTTGACGGCAGAGTTGTCCCATTTTTTTAGCAACAAAACTGATACACCTATTTCTGATAGAGTCTGACTTTGAACAGTGCTGCAAGAGACCACAATAAGTCAACCACCACCAATACACCTTTCTTAGAAGAAATCACTTTTTAGGGCTTAAAACAAGAATGAGATTCTCTCATGTTCTCCACAATATCCTGGAAGTATACAATGATCATAAAGCTAGACGCCTAGACCCCATACTGAGCAACCAATATTAAGCAGCCAAAATGAATGCACAGTTGCATTTGGAACTCACTGGGTTCGTAAACTTTCTATAGTCCATAATAGCATTTCAAATTGATAGTCATAGCAACTTTGCCTCGCTATGTTTCCTTAAATGAATTCAGATTAGGAATGGGAGATGTTATACCTGTTTGTCTTCCAGTGACATTATCTTTCCGTCCTGTAAACCAAACAGTACATGAAAAGTTAGAACAATAAGCAAACAAGGAAGGAGGGCACAAATGAAAGAATTACATCTCTCGTACTGAAACGAGAAAGCTTTCATGCCAAAATGTTTCACTGAACCGACAATTCTTCAGTCATTGGTAAAAAAATTTGTTGGACAAAAGTACTCACTACACAACTATGGAACTACCAGATCAAGAAAAGCATTCAAAATCAGTATACCACATGCATTGCTCTAATCATTGCTCTAATCACTGAAGATTCATTCAGTATTTGTGAGAATTTCTTTCTGCATATGAATAAGCAACAGTATTTCCAGAGGATGATGGAATCTATGTAGCACCGACACTCCAAAAGGGCGCCGTGTCCACGTATTGGACACGGGGATACGGCGGGGACACGTATTGGACACGGCGACACGCCACGTGGCGTGTCCAATAATTTTTATTATTTTTTGATAGGGGACACGGCTAGGGGTCAAAATGTAATATTTTTTAAATTTTTGGGGGTTAATATGAAATTATTCAAAACATTTGGGTTAAACTGTAATTATGCCTTTGAAAAAAATTTATACAATTTGTGAAATTATTCATATACAATGGTTCATAATTTTTTTTTATATATGTACATATATTTATTATTTATTTATTTATACACGTGGTGTGTCCCCCGCCGTGTTAGTATCCTCATTTTTTTAGAATTGTTGTGTCCCGTGTCCGTGTCCGTGTCCGTGCTACATAGGATGGAATCATGGAAAGATATCAAGCGTTCAAAGTTTGAGGATAGAACATGCATTGGAGCCAGCATAACCAGAGTTTTACTTCTAAATTCTATTAGAGTCATCATTGTTCACTTTCCTCTAAAAATAGCCCAACAAAAAGCGCAATACAGCATACCCTAACATTTAATACTTGCCGACTGCTATCAGACTAGCCATATTGTATGTTACGAGTGTTGGGCTTCTAAGAAAACCTTTGTGGGAGGGTAGGCGTAGTACCAATTGAAGATAAGATGAGTGAGAATAGATAATGTGGTTTGGAAATGTCTATTCTAAATCGGTAGCTGCAGTAGCGGGTTGCATTAAGGGGAGAAGTAGAACAAAATTGATTTTAGAGACGGTAGTTCAAAGGATCTAGGTTTGTTGGATATCACGGAACACGATGCCCTTGATAGGGCTCAATGGAGAAAACAGAATCATGTCCCCGACCCCAATTGATTAGGGTTCGCTACCATCCTAGTCAATTTCAGCCAATCAATCTACTCAGAACAAATCACTAATAATTCTCAACACCGCTTCTAGGATCTCAAGCTGTACAATCGTACAATGAGTTTTTATCTAGTCCATGTTGTCTGGTTGTAGGCACCTTTTCCAAACATATAAGGAAAGGGACTTATAACGGATCAATGGGCTTGTAATGGACAATTGAAAATGGTCTTTCTTTTTTCCTTTATCGACAAGTACATGATCTTTTTGAGCATAATTTCTACTAGTTTGAATGGGTCTTCCAGTGTGAAATATTCAGGTTATGCAAATTCACTTCTTCCAGCAAAATGACGTACCCCTCCCCTAGCCCTCTCTTCATCAAACACCTCTAGGTTCAGAGAAAGTGCTTACACTCAAACAAAAAACAGGAACCTAATCTTAAATTCTTGATGACATAGTAGTCTAAAAATCAAAACTCGATGAGACAAAACTTACCAGACCTGAAACCATTCTCTGTAGAGTGTCCAAGTCATATCCAATTTGAGAAAGATCAACACGAACATCAGTAACCTGTCACACAAGTTAGAAGAACATTTCATGCTTAAATCGGTAAACACTATACTACATACTTGAGGAAGAACTTTAACCTTTAAATATCACAATAAAGAGAACCCTTTTCAGGAAGTTACCTCATTCTTAATTAACTTCGACATTTCCACTTGTTCATCCAGTTTTCCATCCAAGTTCTCAATTCGCTGTGTTAAGTGCCTCTTTGTTGCCTGTTTAGAAAATTGATTTGATAACGATCAAAGAGTTGGAGATGAACTCCATAAAGGTCTATGAAATACAATCCAAATGCTACTGAAGAATACATATTGCATCCATCCCAATAGTCATGCATAATATCTGTACCAATTATAAAAGACGCTTCCTTATGGGCACTACCACTGGTAAGTGCCCCACATAGGATCTTCATCAATGACTAAGAGCATTTCCTGTGGCCTGGGCATTTAGAGCTTAAATGCATGGAAGATATCAATTAGGGACGAAACAGAGTTTGGGCAGGGAAGATCAAGGACATCAATGCATCATTGACTAATGGTAATATTCTGAGTGTGTTTTGCATATAACAAAAACTAGTTGAATGCCAAATGTGATGAACCTTGGAAACTTAATCCCAATTCGGTTCTTGATGAACTTGAGAGATGACATTTTTTGAATGGAAAAATTGAAAGTTCTACGATCATTCTTTCAGGGAAAATTTGTAGGTCTGACATATAACTGAACAATACAAAAGAGAGAGATCCCTCTTAGAGTCAAGAGGTACTTAATTCCTATTACTACTCCCATGTTTGGACCAACAAATAGGGGAAGAATAAACACATGAACGAACATTCCCTCGTGTTCCATCATCTATGATTCTATCTTGAAGGGAGTCGTATGTTTAGCCAAACTGAATGTCTTAGTATGTTGGAGCCTCTTAGGAAGCACATTCAACATTAAAAACAGAAACAAATCAAGAAAAAGTTGAGAACAAATGGAATTTACCGCAAGAGCCTCGGACACATGTTCCAGATGTTTTGTCAAGTTTGACACAGCAGTTGCCATATTACTCTTTGTTACATACATCAGGTCTGAGAATGAAAGACCCTACAAATTTAACAGTGAAAAAAGTGAACAAATTGCCGATCAAAAAAGAAGATAAAAGTGAACAAGTTACTCTTTCGAAAAGAATACAAGCTGATGTCAACATGCTCCTCTGTTTTTCTATTTTGACAATCGATTAAACATAATTAAGGAAGCATTAAGGAGAAGAAGAAAAAAAAGAAGAAGTAAAAGAGCCATACATGAGAGAACAGCTAAGAATACAAGAATAGAAAGTGAATAGACACTAGGAAACATCATTAGACAGTTGCCCTACCTTCCACCACATGTATCCGTAACCCAGTGCTCCCACGGCAGCAGCCGGCACTAAAAGAGATGTTACGTTACCTGAAGAGAAACAACAAGAGGAGATGTAAAATCAACCAGACAAGAGCTACATCCGAAATGCACATGTCTAGGGTATGAGAAGAAAGAAATGATGATCATATTGGCAATACCGCCAGAATTTCCATTAAGAACAGTTATCTGTCTTGCTGAGGCCAGCTGTCGAACCTCTGCTGCTAACCGGCGTACCTTTAAGATAATCAACCAAAGATCGCATATTAAATATCTCAAATAAGGAGAAAGACATCAAATTACATAAAACATGGCTCATATGATTGAGCTCTTCTATCATGCCAATACTGTGAAATCCTTGGAAAATAGCAATTTCCATTCAGTATGTCCCCACAACAGTAAAAAAATAAAATAATCTCTCGGGCCCGAAACACGGTACTTTCCCTCTTCTAAAAGTTTATAGCTAACAGAAGAACATGGGTCCACAAATGATACTACTCCAAAGAAACACAAAATGTGAGTAATCTAGGTATCAGGCACCCAAGGTAAAGTCATGCCTCAACAAAAGTTCATGGTAAATCGTACCCCCTTTGTTCGATTACCTGAAAAACTGGCCATTTCCATTAATTACCTTATTCTCAAAGAATAGTTGCCGAAATTACTCTTCTCTATCAATTTCAGCCCATTGTACCTTCTAAATTTCCTCTACAACATGAACACAAACTACAATAACTTGGTGTCCTCTACATCCCTATCAGAAATAAACCATTTATGAAGCGTTTCATAAAAGAACATGAACAAATGGCACCCCACCAAGAACAACAAAAGGGGTTATCACAGTTAAGGAGGACTCAAGGCCAATATGGCCAAAGAATTGCCAATTTGTTCATTTGATTAAAAAACTCCCTCTGAAATCCATGCATCGAAAATTGCTTACAGTAATGTCAAACAAGGACAAAAGTCATCGTTGCACATGCCCCTCGGCCCTCCCTACCAATTATCCCATCCCCCCGCCCACCTCTGCAGCCACATACCTCAACAACTGAAGCACGTGGCAGAAAACCCATCAGCATGCGAAGAAAACCCACATACACCCAGCCTCACTAGAGCCGAGCACTAGGACATGACCGTTTGCTTGGTCGAACTCGAAGCAATTACCTCATCAATTCTAACATTTCTCAAAAAGACGATTGAAAAGGAGTTATTGCACTCAATAATAGGTAACCAATTAAATCAATCCAATTGAGTATGATTGCTACGTCTCATGTAGCAGTTTCTTGTGCCCTATAAATGTGAGATCAATGCAAAAGGCAAAGGAAGACCTTTCATTTCTCACACACATGCATATACATGTTAATTGTTATCACTCTCAAGTCTTAACCAGTGCAGAACTCACAATGGAACTACTTAAATTAATGGCTCTCCACCAACAACCTATAACAGTCCAAAAGGTTTACCCTAAAATTTCAATATGATTCGTGGCAATTACCACATATATGCATTGGGGCTTTTATAAGTTCACTGATGCATTTTCATTTTGTTACTCAGACATTTCCGATGCGGGATACTAGTGATGATGATAACATTTCATGCATGTGTATATCTCACATAGAGGATATCGCAAAAGTCTCATTATTATCTTACGAATGGTTATGGATTTCCTCTATAAGACTTCAATTTATTTATCGTAATTTCCCAAAACCAAGTAATAAGAACACAAATATAAATGGTTTTAGTGCCTGGAGCAGGTAGGGGAAAAGAAGGTGAAGGAAAGGAGGCCTTGCTTAGAAACTTTTTAAATTCACTCGTGGCGGATCTTGAAATATAAATCGATAGAAAGAGAAACTAAAGCGGAAAATGTAATCTTCTTTGTTTGGTTGGGTAGCAATATGACAAGCAATTGAGTGGTTATTTTTTAGAAAATTAATTATTTCCTCTTATTAAATAGTAATGTCAATTTCTATTGGTTTTCTATTCTCTCAACCGATTTACTATCCAAAGATAGCCTCAAAAGGAAGCAAGTAATCCATCATAAACACAATCATCCTTGACCATGAGCACTTGGGTGATGAAAGATTGTTATTATATCTAAAAAATTTCCTTCTCTTTTCTTGGAAGAATTTTAAGCATACCACCAAATCATTTGATCAAGTTACAAAGAAGCATTGTCGATAAGGCAAATGGAAAAGGAGATAGGCAATGATGAATGGAGGAGATGATGAAAATCATGTAGCAGTGATGACATTCAAAATTATTGTGATAGTTGATGTTAGAATATAGTATTGTTATTAGTCCCACATTGGTTAATGTAGTCTTATGTTATGATTTCTCATTATATAAATAA
>JAOTQK010000004.1:5209951-5224888 GCA_025642025.1 Rhododendron ferrugineum
GCTTTGGAAAATCTCCTTCAAGGTTGTTTGGATCCTTGACAGATCCACTCAAATAAATACCACTGAGCCATGCTTGTCTACATCCTCCTTGCTCCATATTATCATTCCTAGATTCGTTGCCCTTCTTCAATTATTTGCTTTGGAAAATCTCCTTCAAGGTTGTTTGGATCCTTGACAGATCCACTCAAATAAATACCACTGAGCCATGCTTGTGTACATCCTCCTTGCCCCATATTATCATTCCTAGATTCGCTGCCCTTGTTCAATTATTTGCTTCGGTCTTGACACAAGAGTTGTCCTTGATTTGTATTTGTTATTTTAAGGTTTCTATTATGAGTTTTATGTGGGCTTATACTTTTTATCGGTCCATGTACGTAACTCATAAATTTCACCTTCCGAGGCATTTCTAGAGTCTCAACTTCTTTCTGAATGAGGTAGATTAGTAAATTCTGAACTAATTGTACGTAGTACAAGACAGGATAAGAAACAGCTATGGAAAGGCAGCTGGAAAATCGTGGCTTTTCCTATATTGATATATGAGCTCGGTTATTATATATAGATAATTGTACTACATATTGGTTGCTCTGGAAAACTGGTGATAAAAACTACATTTTTGGGTGCTGGAACAAGAATTGTGACTAAGAACGGAATTCTGGTACTTATAACCCTAGTCCCCATTATAATTCTGACCAAGAATGGAACAATATTTAGATTTATTGGCAAAGACGAAGAAATAGAATCATTATTCCACTCCAACCGATTCAAGAACTACCAAGAAAATAATGGTCTTAAGTCCCTATATTTCTGTACATACTGAAATAGTGTGGTCCCCGCAACGCGAAACATAGCTTGTGTGTGTTTCTTATATGCAAATATAACAATGGTCTTTGGGATGTATGTGAGTTTTACTCATCCTTTTTTTGGGCAACCTGGGTTTTACTAATCTTGTTGCAATCCTACTTAAAGAGAGAGACCTTGTAATCTTGTCGTTAGTTATATGTTTAGCAAACTATGCTTACCAGTTACCAGCAAGAGGGATCTCCTCCAGGAAAGAAAGCATCTTTACCATGTTACTACTTCATTGCATTGTTCTGGATTTTCAGCTTTTTGACTGGTGGCGTTTTGTATTGTATTGCAGTCGTTGCTTTGTGACCCGAACCCTAACTCCCCTGCCAATTCAGAAGCTGCACGGATGTTTAGCGAGAATAAGCGCGAGTACAACAGGAGAGTCCGGGAGATTGTTGAGCAGAGTTGGACTGCTGACTAATAGTTGATGCACGGTTTGAATAATGTGGAAAACGTATTAGACAATTGTGTTGAAACCTCTGTGGATTCTATAATGTGTGCGCTTACATTGTTTTGATGAATGGCAGACGATGTTATTTTTGTACTTCTTGAACATGATTTGCAGTCTCTCTGGTCGTTTTTATGTAAATACGAAATTATGACATTCGCTGGCAGCAGAAAATCCGTACTTTTGTTTATCCAAGTACTAATTGTCGTCCTAGTCCTAGTCTTGAAGTATGATGCACAGCCATTGACTATCCTTTTCCTAGTTGTGGGAGAAGGGGGCATAGGAGAATGGTGATGGAGCTTAGACCAACAATGTTAGTGTTCTGCAACAACAAATGTGCTTATCTATGTCCTTGGGTCCTTCAAGTTTTGATGAATGTATGAGCTTGGGCAAAGGGGTTGGCTGATATTGCTCACAGAATGTGTGCTTGTGTAGCAGGTTGGATATTGGCGCTACTGTGAGTTTTTGCATTACATGAAGATCTTACTTCTCCAAAACCAGGTTTTGAGTAGACTTTGTTGGTTTTTCACTATTGTGGCTGATTTTTTGCGACTCTTGTTTTTTTTGTGGTTTTAGTTGTGTTTTTCGTTCTCTTTTTTTTGTTCTAGTCGTATTTTTGTTGGATCTTTTTGGGCAGTGTAAATGTTTTTCGGTTGAATATAACTACATTTGCCTCTTCCTCGAAATAAAATGACAGATAGACGCAGAATACAAAAGTCCCAACAGTTGCCAATGTGATCTTTAGTGGCGTGAGAAATTCGAGATACTTACTAGTAGAGCTTTACATTGTCTTAGAGAAAACAGACTATAGAAGCCCAATCAATTTTCCAGACTATGTTGAGAAAGGACTTCCCAGATGAGATGGGATACAAAGAGAGCAAATGGGACATGAGAGTAATCCCCAGGTCATAAATCTGACCTTTTTGCTCAGGCCACCTTTGATAGCCATCCAAATAACAAAGGAATGCCTTCTAATAGAGTAGGGAAATCAAAGAAGCTGATTGAAAACATAAACTAGAATCTCTCAAATGCCACTCCTCTCATGTCCACCTCCAGCAAAGGAATGATATCATCTGGCCAGATCATGTGTGACACCATCTTTTCTTCTTGTTCAACGCCCGTATTGGCTAAACCATCTTTTCTTCTTTAAATTTCAACACCAAGGCTCCTTTGTTTCGATGTAAAATGTTTTTTCAGAAAACAAACTTCAAACTTTTATTTTTCGGTGTTTGGTTGGCACTTGAAAAATATTTTCAGAAATCGACAAAATAGTGTAGAGAGAGGGGGGGCTTAAACGGTGGAGAGAGATGAGAATATTCGAATTGAACGTTGGTCAGGACTGACGATCGAGAAAACTGAGCAGTGAGAATTGCAGTAGAAGGCTCATTTTGAAAAATAACTTACGAAAGATTTAAAGGTAGGTTATTTTCAACCAATTAATGATTTTTTACACAACCAAACACCAGAAAATCGGTAAAATATTTTACCGAAAAATATTTTACACCCAAACAAACGGAGCCTCAAAGGTGTCCTTTTCTACCGGCTCCTATATTTGAAGGATGAGTTTTTGTACTAACCAATAAGAAATAACATACATACAAAAGACAAAAAGTTAAAGCACCAATGGTAAGAAAATAAAGTAATAGTAGTTTAATATTTGGAAAAGTTTTTGGGTGTAAATAGGGTATGGGACAAGTGATGCCCTGCACGCATCTGAGCCGTCCAAACGTGTTTTGGACGGCCCAGATTCGAACACCCCCTCTCCTCGTTAGCCAAACACCCTCTCTCTCTCTCTCTCTCAAATTCCGGCCGTCCAAAACACGTTTGGACTGCTTAAATGCGCTCCGGACACCACGTGTCCCATACCCTATTCGCAACCAAAAACTTCTCGTTATATGTTTTTCCATGTGGGTGCAGCATTGTGATTGTATTTGTTAGAAGGGGAGCAGGTCCAATGTACCATGTCATTTTTAGAACAACCAGGGGAAAAAAGAGGGATAAGGGAAAGGGCCAAATCCATTGCCCATTATACATGAATGAATGCAGAGATCACTTTTGTTTTGATAGGGAAACAAGAGGATTCAAAGTAAAAAAAAAAGCCCTTGAGAAAGCCAATTATCAAACCAAACATGGGTGTTAGCACCATTACCAAGTATAGTTTCCACAAAAGGCCTAGCAACATTTCTAAGCTGAAAGGTTTTCCTTTAAGTTTTTTTTACTGGGTATCCGGACCAGTTTGTGCACATCTCAACTAACTCTAGGACTCCGAAGTTACCGACCGGGCAAAACCTTCCAGTGCCCCAAGATTTGGAAATTTTTTCTCTCAGTTCAAGAACATTCTGCAGGAATCTTTAGGGTCCAGAAACTCTTGTCTTTAATCACTTGCAGCACCAATTGACCCACAAGGAATCGTGCTTGTAAACAAATTGGAGACAGAATGCCTTGAGAAAGAAGCTATATTTCAGTCCTTAAATCTTCTCATATGGAGACCTGCCTCTTTATTTGACAAGCAAATAGATTTCCAAGCAATTAATCTTATTAGAATGGCCGTATTCATGTGTAGTGAATGGAAAATGCATATATGCAATACAATATTGCACCCTTTGAACTGTATCGAAATTCATAACATTCTTGTATAATTATTTACACATGAAATCTAAACATAAATCATGAATTCACAACTTTTGTATGAAAATTCACAATAAATAGCATATAAATTCACTACATCAACATCGGATTCATAACATTTGTAGCTTTTGCTTGATTTATTGTAGTTTCAATTACAACAGTTATGAATTTCCATGTGACAACATTGTTATGAATCTAAGGCGATTTAAGGGAAGATCTGGAGTGCCTTTTGATCGAGAGTTGGGTCACAGCAGACTGCTTGCCTTTTCTAAAATGGGCTCCATCCCGAGCCCAAATACTATGATCCTAACTGTTTATGTGATTCAGCTTAACGAGCAAATTTAGCCTGCAAATTAAATATTAAGTTGAGTGGACATTGTTGCAACATAAAACAAAACACGTTTGTTATGAATGAGAAAAATTGACTACTAGTATGACTTGAGAATAAATTTTTAAGAAACATGTTCGTTCATATTGTTATATATGAGAAAAATTAACTACTAGTATGACTTGAGAATAGATTTTTTTATGTTCGTTCATATTAACACCGATGTATGAGCAAACCTAATTTTGTCCAGGCTTTCCCTATTCAACGAGACAAACAAAATGAATGGTTTGAATCATGTTTTTTTTAGCCTGGGCAGGGCCCGAATGAAAGGCACAATAGGCTGTATTGTATCCCAAGTCTCAGCATGGCCCTCCAATATCCTTTAAGGGGTGTGCATATAAGAAATGCATAAATAAGAGAGTGTATGATAACACTTTCCGAACTGAATATATGGGCAACATATGCACTACATTGTAGCATATACTAAGCCCTTTGTACATGAAATTTGATTAGGCTCCGTTAGCTTCGATGTAAAATATTTTTCATGTAAAATGTTTCTTCTGAAAACGAATTTTAAACTTTTATTTTTCAGTGTATGGTTGACACATAAAAAATATTTTAGATTCTGAAATATTTTAATCAAGTAAGCTCTCTTTCTCTCTCTCCTCCTCCTCCTCCTCCTCTCTCGTTTTGGATCTAATCTGATATGGCAGAAGAAGGGAATGGAATACACGGTTTTGGGAAATGTCAGACCATCGGGAGTGAAATGCAAAAATGACATACGGCCAAAATTAAAGGAAAACATTTTCACCTTGTTGCTGTGAAATGTTTTACCTTGAAATTATTTCCCCCCTTCCTTTTCCAGCCAAACAACAGAAAATGAATAAAACATTACCCAAAAACATTTTACATCCAAATAAACAGAGCCTTAATTTCAATTTTCACACAGCTAAGAATTTTGTCACTCAAAACCAAGAATTAGCTGCAAATAGTGCTATGAAACAACAAGACCTAAACCCTAATTAACTATACGTTATGATCATGAGAAGTACTTGTAAAAACATATCAAGGACCACAAAGGTAAAAACAACCCACCACCTTGCTACATGATATCAGATGGCAACCAGAGTTCCCCCAAATACTTCAGTAGGGGTACGGATTTCCTCAAATAAGAATCCCCAATGAAGTGTTCAGAGGAACTCTAGAGGACAACTGATGGATTAATATTTCCAAATGATCTTATAACTTGCTAAATGATATCAGATGGCAACCAGAGTACCCCCAAACACTTCAGTAGGGGTAGGGAAACCTCAAAGAAGAATCCCTAATGAAGTGTTCAGGGGAACTCTAGGGGACAACTGATGGATTAATATTTCCAAACGATCTTGTAAGTATTTTTGGCTTGTTGGTTTATGCAATGGCTACAAAACCCTAGTATTTATAGTGACTTTCGCTATGTGTTTTATTAGCCCTACAGAAAGAAAGATTCAGAATTTCCACACACAATAAGGCTGTGAACAGTGAACCTAGCCGTGAATGTGGTTAACATGAAAGGTTGTGAGAATCACAGACTATGTGTTTGTGTTGAGTGGCCATCTGCCTTTCTCCTATCTTCTTTTTCAATTGTCCTCTTTCTTTCAGCTACCTTACAGAAAGAAAGATACAAAAGATGCTTCTAACCCACAAAACCCTTTTACTTTTGCCTTCTTAAGATGGGTTATTGCAAGTGATTCTTATGTAATTGATTATAGCAGCTTAGGTAATGGTCCTAGCTAATGGAAGATGTCATAAGTATGCATGGTTAAGAAGCCTGTATTAATTATCATGGCTTCTAAGCTTCAAGGTTACTATAACCTTCTTACGTACAGCAAAACCTATGGTGTCACTTCTAATTCTGAATTGCTATCTGAAAGCCCGAAGAACACAAGGGATTTACGTAATTCAGTTTATAGGGCTTCTGTGACGGGCAAAAATTAGCTGAAGATCAAATCTCGTGATGAATTAAAGAGCAAAAACAAAATGAGCAACGACTATATATGTCTCTTATCCTTAAGAGCCCTCGATATGTACCCCTACATATAGGAAACCTCATAGTACAATTAGGGTCCAAGACTCTAAAATTTGAGTACCCAATAACAAATAACATTTCAGAGAATTTGCCCATTAATCAGGTCGAGCGGGTTGCAAGCTGATCACAATAACGTAAGCTGAATTCTCCCAACAAGAATTCATGCAAAAAGTTGAAAAGGATAGGTCATAGAAGGATGAGAGACCACAAAGGGTAAAAGGGTCATGACCACTCACCCCCCAAGAATTATTCCCCACCCTTGACTTGATAAACATTTCTGGTTAGGTTCAGTTCTGAAAATTTTCTTTATCAAATTACATGTACTCTACCCCAGAGACTTACAAAGGCCACGTAAGATGATAGTATAGTAACCTGAATTAGGCCATCCCTAGGGCTCATTTTTACACTCCAATATGACTCAAGCACTAATTTGCTAATGATAAGATGATAGTAACCAATTTACTTATGATAAGCTATACAATGCAAGGATAAGGCCAGACTTCATAAGAGTCCCCGGCCCGTTGCTGGGAGCATGGTAAATCGTGGTATAGAGATACGTAACATGCGATGCTGGGAGTATAGATCTAGCGTTACATATCATGAATGGGTGTTGAAACCAATGATGGGAAAAAGAGAGCTTTGGCTAGAGCAGCTGAGAATTGGATTAAAGAAACTAGTCGATAAATATACGCATGCAATTTCAAAACCGTTCTATGTGGTGTAGGTAACACAGTATATGAAAGAGCAAAAATGCTAAAGGGTTATGTATCAGCTAGTAATATTTTAGACTTGTAAACTTGTTATTACTTGGAAAATTAAGTACTCCGTAACTTAGACAAGCTATGTACATTTTGTAGGTTCAACTTGGGTGAGGTTCAATTTCAGTGTGGGTGGTAACCTAGGCCACATATTTCACTTTCTAATTAAGGTTATTGAAAATCCCTATTGTGTTCTATATTCGATAACTAGAAACCTCTTCTATGTGCACTATGATAAAAACTAAGACAAGGGAAAAGTTTTCGAGCTGTACGGAGCATCTTATCTATCAGGGAGCTGAAAGTGAAAGGGAAGTAAGAGGGCGGAGAAAGGAAGATAGGAGGTAAGAATGTATCGTAGCCACTCAACTCGATTCGGACTCATATATAATCGCTGATCTAACCCACATTCGCGACTAGGTTCACTACCACAACCGGCTTTATCATACCAAATAGAATTTTCTGTCTTTCTAGAACTAAATGAAAAGAGAAACTCACTATAAATAGTAGCCAGGGTTAGTAGCCATTTGACAAACCAAGAAGTTTGAGTGAAAATCCATCAAGTGTCCCCTAGAGGTTCCCCAAACACTTCATTGGGAATTACTCTCTTTTCCAAGAAAGAGGTAATCAGCACAAATTCCTGCTGAAGTGTTTGGGGGAACTCTTGGGCTCATTTGATACTACCAAGTGATTTCACAGCTATGATAGAGGTGGTGGCATTGATCTTATTGATCTCTTAAGCTTTGTTTTCCCAACTTAGCCAGGTGAGCAATATTACAGTAATAGCCATTAGGGTTTCATAACATATTCATATAAGGGGATCTATTTTGTGTCATTGATCATTTCTATCAGTTAGTAGCTTCTAATTATGACCAATTTCTCTTACTTAGGCTTCTGCATGATATATAGTCAGAGTTGTTGTCTCTTCTTAATATTTTTGATATGCAATAAATCCCAACACTTTGATATACCTTAAAATTAGTCCTAATAACAAATTAAGATGATTGCCCATATTATAGACTCCAAATTTTGTTGAACTATCTTTAAATTCAAGCATTTTTTAAGCAAAAGAAAAAATACACTATTTTTTTTTGTTCCAGCCGGTACAAGCCCGGTATCGTCCGGTACGCCAAGTATCGACCGGTATTTGGGGCGATACGGAACACCTACTTATGTGTACCATTTTATACCCGGTACGATACATGCAAGCTGATAGACCGGTATGGAACGGAATAGGCAACATTGGTTGGAGCTACTTGTCAATTTTATTTTGTGACGGTGCTTACATAGAGGGGGTTGGGGTAGGTGTCACCAGCACTTTCGAACACAATTTTTTCTATAGACTAATGTGGTTCGACTAGGTATTTATGGGTATGCAACAAACAAAAAAATAAAAAAACTAATACTTTGTACAAATAATGTAAAAATTGTAATTTAGAGAATGGTTGGTTCTGATCGAGAAAAATTAGAATCGTAATGTCTTCCATTTGAATACCATAAGAGAGTTGAAGAAAGTCTTTATTTCACAAAAAAAGATCCACGACAAAACCTAATTATATGACTTTTTTCTTGATTTTCTTCCTCATTTTTTTGCACACCATGTAACTAGATTTTCATTGAACGGTGCCAGTACCCCACGGCCGAATCCTGGCTCCGCCACTGGGCTCATGTACTAGTTTTAGAGGTTACAACTAACCAATGTGGTATAAGCTCTAATACTCTATGGCACATGCAACCCTTGACCCACGTGGAGAGGTAAACAAAGGACCTATAACATAGGGATCACAAAGAAACAAGGTGCGCTAAGGCAAAAACAATGGGGCAATCAATCAAGAAAGTCTTGTCCAAAAGCCTTCGAAAGCCTAGCTGAGCTCTAATACTATGTTAAAACATCTAACTCAAAAGCTTTGATACCATGTTAAAACATCTAACTCAAAACCAATTAGCAACGAGTGTAGAGGCCACTCTGGCTCATATATTCGTTTTGGAGGTTACAATTAACACTATGAATTCAAAAAAACGTCTGCAGACTTGCCTGATAACTTTGCAAATATATTATTGACCTTTCACAAGGAACTACTAGCAAACCTGAATTCTTAGCTCACAAGTATGTGTGTTTTAAATTCAAACCACGTCAAGGTAGATGGTTTGCCCTAATGAATTCCAGTTCCACCTGAAATGTGTCATTGGTCAGAATCAGAAACATATCCTCTAGAACAAAATATGAGGATAACTGCAGGTTACGGCCAAGAATATCAATACTAAAACTTTTAAACAGAAATCCCAACCCCAATGAAGTGGGGTGGCAGTGGCACTCTAAAAATTGTAATCTACCTCCATCCATCGATCTGTTGCACTCCATTCAGAATACAGTATATGACTTTGCTGTTTTGTACGGCATTGCTCTAAAGGCCGTCTTTAATTTGCAATTCGGTACAGATTGCATTGTTGGGTTCAGGAATATTGTAGCACTACCGAACAGCCATCCATACGAATGAACATGATTTCAGTGATACATGTATAACGATGTGTTGCAACTTGCAGAACCTACTGATAACTAAGTATATATCAAGACGGTTAAGTAGGCATATAAGAAAGAACACATGGTTTACCTGATAACAGCCAATGACCAGCAATGAAGGATAGGTGGGATGGAAAACACATAAATGGAATTCCATTATAGATGGAATTTGTTTCCATTATAGGTTAACTCAGCAACCCAATCCCCTTCACTTTGTCTATACTCTAACAGAGTCGTCACTGACAGACGCCAAAGATTCCTTGGATGGATCCCAGCAAAAAGAATGAAGCGGTTTTGTATGGTTATTCAAAGCCAAAAACATATTGAATGTTCAAAACACACATCGATACAATCAAATAAAGAGAAACAAATCATGCATCGACGCAACATATTCTGAATCTGACTTCTCCTAGAATTTATTGTTTTAGAGAACAATATTCAAACCGGATTCATCTAGACAATTTCATTAGACGAATTTGAATTAGGATTTATAATACAAAGAACACATAGAAAGATGTATTTGAAATATGGTCTACTTAATACACTTTGGATAATGAGATCTATACTTCCATCAAATTGGAGTGCATACCCGTAATCTTTTTCAGTTTAACAATTCTCAAGCAAAGAAAATAAAGAACCCAAAGCGTAGGGTAAGTTGACACTTGACCGCAATAAACACAAAAAGACACCTCTTTCATCTAGTAGCACTCCAAATATTATTTCACAGTGACAACCATTTTCTAACTATATACTCCAATTTATCTAATTAGTTTTCAACACAATTTGAAGGCAAAAAACAACAGCGAGGTCACTATGGCCGAAACACGGATAAACAATTTGGAGGAGGCTTTGTCAAGGCTCTTATGGTCTTCAAAATCACAAACACTTCAAAAAATAAACTAAAAAGGGAAGGCGAAATAAAATTTGTGTCCAAAGGTAATTTTTTTTGATAATTAAATTTGGGTCCAATGGTAATGTGACTGCATGATCGACAATATTGAAAGTTAGGACAGTACATAAGACATATGTGGCATATCGAATAAATGAATTTGCTTATAATCGCTAGCGCACAAGCAAAAGAGGATCAGTGCATGCCTTGGGATCTTTGGCTGCAGACGTCATTCGAAGGACATCAAACTGTACAAAGTTGAAAGCAATCAAAGCATGAATCTCAACTTGCTTACAATTTCTATAGAAGACCCATTCTCTATTCAATTTCAATGAATAACATGCCACATCTTCAAGGCAACTCAACCAACTGCAATCTCATCGCACCAAAATAATTCACTTCTTCAGAACATGCAATCTCATCCTGTAGCTCAGCCATTTACCTTTCACAGATGATCTGCTATTGTTATGTGGGGCCGATTCTCACTCTTTTGCAATTGTAAAGGGGGTGCTGGATGAATTCTAGCTTTCTCTGGACTAAAACCCAACTTGCTGAAGAGAGCCATATATTATACAGCATTTGATGAAGGGTTGCAGAATTTAGTAGCGTTGTTCTCTGTCTTATAGAAGGTCATCTTCCAGTGAAGTACTAGGGGGTACAACTGATCTCCTCAAGACTAACCTATTGTGACTGTATCCAACTAAAAGACAGAATTCTTCAAACTTCAAAGGATCAACCCTTGGACCAATAAACTTCTATCCTATGGTGGTAGGCCGAGTAAATTCAATGTGTCTCACGGAGCATGCAAGTCTATTGGTGCTCCCTTTTTGCCCTCCCTCAAAGAATCTTGAAAGATGTTGAAAAAGTGTTGAGAGGAAGGTGGTCTTGGTTTCAAACTCTTGAAGGAATGGAACAAGGCAAACTATATAGACATTTGTGGGCTTTGAGCAAGAAGTCTGGAACTCTATCGGTGCAATGGATTCAATGTCATTGAAAAAAATGCTTGTCGTACATGAAACTGCCTCAAGACACCTCTTGGACAATCAGAAAATTGTTCAAGCTTAGAACTCTAAACCAACTTCTAATAAAGTATATTGTGGGCAACAGTTATGATGTTTTCCTTTGGTAAGATAACTGGCACCCTATGGGTCCTTTCTATCAAACCTTTGGTGAGAATATAATTTAGAGTTGTGGGAAGGTCATTGCAAGCAAGGTATCCGCCATAATTTACTATAATGGATGGGTATGGCCAAGGCTTAAAAACAGAGCTATTTTATTTTTGCATATTATTGATCAAAGTCCTACTGATCTTCGTCCTCAAGTCAAGATCAGTGACACAGTGAGATGGGTTCCCACCACAGATTGGTTTTATTCTGTAAAATCTGCTAGGAATACCGTTAGAAGACCTAGGGATAAAGTCCACTGGTTTCCAATTTTTTGGTGTGAACATGAGTTCCCATATGGATTCTAGTTTCTATAGCTCTGCTGCTGGGGTAAATTAAGCACTAGAGATATGACTCAGGACTTGGGGGATGAGTGTGGACAATGTGTGATCCCTATGCAATCAAGAGGAAGAAACTCATGGGCACCTATTTTTTGACTGTGTATTCTAAATCCATTTGGACACAAATTCTAGATATATGCCAAATTAAAAGGGGGGCTACGAAGAGGTCTGAGGAGCTGTCATGGGCAGTCCAACATACCTCAAAAAAGTCTTTTTGGTCTGTTAACTATAACATTTTGGCTGTTGTGGTGTATCACTTGTGGCTTGAAATGCTAGGATTTTCTCTAGGATAGCAAATGATCTGTTGTCCTTGCTCAAGAAGTCAAGTGTATTGAGAATGTCAAGAGGGAAAGAATCAGTACTTGGCAGAATGTGAAAAACAACCAGTTCAACCGATCCCCATGTCATCTTGGAACATCCCTAGCCTGATCCCGAATCTTGTTAGGCATAGTCTGTGATTTGGTCCTAGTTTCTCTTGCCCTGGTCATGATTGTCTTGTTTTTTCCTTTTGGTTGTTTAGTTTGTATTCTAGTTGAATCTTTCTTCTTCTTCTTCTTCTTCTCCTTTTTTTTTTTTTTGCTGTTCTAGTTGAATCTTTCTTGTACCCCCAATTTTGGCTGCGTTTCTTTAGCAAAACAATAGTTTACCCCAGAAAAAAGGTCAAATTTTAGGAAAAGAACAGAAGCCAAAACAAAAAACCTGTGTAAGAAAGCAAAACCATTTTCAGCATAATCTCAGTGAAAACCAAACAGACTTTCTTTTTGTTTTGGCTAGTAGATAGAATCGAAGAAAATCAAAGGCAGGAGGAATGGTCACAAACTGATCAATTGAAAAAGAACCATAACACCAACCAAAACAAAAGAAACAAAAGAGGGACAATGGAAGAGAGAGAGAGAGAGAGAGAGAGAGAGAGGCCATCACAATATGTTTTACAGATTCGAAAAACACAGACGATAAACATCTAAGAAGAAATACCACAATACCTAGTTTAGATTCGGATACCTACAGCTAAAATCAGAATACCCATCCCAAAAACAAAACACTTTACTGATACCATATAAGAAAAAAAACATGTGACAAAGATGGGCTTGAAAGAGAAAGAATCAAATAACCTATTTGGACGGTCAGAAGAAGAGTTGGTAAGACAATTTGCCACTGACGCTGATGCAACCACAACTTTAGCTTCTCCTAATTACCCCAGAAAAAAAAAATACACTTTTGCTTCTCCTTGCCATTGAACATAAACCTTTAAACCTACATGAATTGAATGACTTATGCACAGAAAAAAGCAAAAGAGAAAACCTGACTGAGCCAAATAAAAAATGACACTAATAGTCCAAAACAATAACGTGTTGTGTGCCATCTTACCATAGTTGGTAGCTAGGGTATGGTATAAAAGCAATACTATAACCATAGTTGGTAGCTCGGTTAGGGAAACAGATCCTGCGATCATAAACTATCGATCAGTGTGCAGAAATACAGAGTATAGCCATAAAAATTTGGACATGAAAGAAAAATAGGGAAAATCCATTGAAAGGTGCTGTTTCGAAATCCAGAGCTCCAAACCTGATTTTAGCACTCAAACAAATTATCCAACTATTGTTGTTTTCCCCAATAGTCCTTTTGTTCCATATCAACACCATCCAAACCATTAGAATAGTAGCCTAAGCACATTGTTTCATACAATCCCATTTAACATATAATTAGAGTGGATTGAATCAGGATAAACGAAAAAAACAGTAATACCCCGTGAAATCAAACAATGGAGCGAATGAGGATCACCACCAAACTAGTCCAAAACAATGAATTGAATCTCCTTAGAGCCATAGATGAAACAGGGTAAAACAGTGCATACGGTTCACAATACAAGTTTTGTTCGTAACAAAATTCATGGAAAGAAAACTATAGTAATACTATGTGTCAAGAACCACCTATCAACGGCGATAACGGAAGCGTTTGAAGTTGAAGTAGAGACGCAAAATGCCTTGTTCGAACGTGCACTTGAACCCCTTCTTGTGGGAGTGCTCCTACTCCTGGTTCACAATCCGGTTTAGTATTGTCAACGAGATCGGGGTAGAATATGTTGAATTTATACCCTTGAACCATCTTCGGAGGTGGGTTGTCGTGATCGTAGTGAGTTTGGTTGTATTTGTTCCAGTCGTATCCGGTGTGAACGCTGTTCATGTACTTTGGCTTCCTTGGACCATGTGAATTGAGGAGTTTCACTTCGTCACCAAAAGCGGCACCACCTTCCTCCATGGCCGCCTCACTCGAACTACTACCCTGCCCTTCTTGCCGCCTCAAACGAAGAATCTCAGACCTTAATTTGCTTTGATTCAAAAGGAAGTCTTGTTCTTTTCTTTCCCAGTAGTCATCTTGGAACTCTGCCCTAGCGCATTCTCTCGCCGAAAAATCCCTTTCCTCCTCGCGGCAACGGGCTTTCTCGATAGCCGTCTGCTCCCTCCTCTTTTTCTTTCCCTTTCCCTTTGCTTCTTCTTCTTCGAATGCGTAATGTGATCGAATACTGGCACGCCAATCTTTTTCTTCCATATAAAAACTTCATCGATTTGAACTTTTTAACAGATGACGCCGACGTCTCAGCGGTTTTAGACTAAACGGACACACACACAGACAGTGTTAATTGGGCTAATGTGGCTCTGTAAATAGGTGTTTCGAATTTGAAGAAGAAAAAGCCCTAGTTCAGGGATGAAGAAGACTGAAATAATCTTCGATTTTATTAAGTTGTTTACAAACTTGAACCAACAAACTTCAGCGAACTAGAATCAAGATAACTTATTATACAGATGGAGATGGTCTGATGAAAGAGGCGATGTAGATGAGGAGAAACTGACAAAGTGGCTATGGAGACCAGGAAATGAAATGAACGGTTCGGATGGCCGAGCGGGCACCACGTGGTACCCGCTCGGCACTGAAATTTTTTTCGCTTTGA
>JAOTQK010000004.1:5224988-5235377 GCA_025642025.1 Rhododendron ferrugineum
TCTGCCGCATTTACACCCATCGGCAATTGGATAGGTGCGAGCAATGGCCGCGCGCGAGTGGTCAAGCCAAACTTGGATGCTAACCGATACATTTTATATTAAATTACCTGAAATCAATAGAAACATATCTTACGTGTAATATCATCTAAAATATTTAATAATAAACATAATGATAAGGTAAATGAGATATATTAAGCACAATAATATACAATATTGTGTACTTAACACTCACCGGTACCGGTACGTACCGTACTAATAAGAAAACTGGTACTCTAGTCGGTACGGTATTCAGAACCTTGGTCACACTAAGAAAGTGTAGAGAGATTTGGTGTGTTGAACTAGAATTTTGTTATTGATCAAAACCGTTCAATATGCATAGCATAGGCTGCTAAACACTTCTGGTGAGCCAAAAATCAAGTTAATCAAGCAAAGATTGTTTCATAATCGAGAGAGATTTATCTCCCAATACGTTTTTTTTTAACCACCCATTTTCTTATAACTAATGTTGTCTTACCAATGGAAAAATGAGATCCGATCATTTTTGTGTGTGTATAAAGTACTCAGCTTACTCTACAAATTGAACGATTCATATCAAAATAAAAACATTTTAGTTGAGCACACTGAAGTGCGCGCCTGCACATCCATAATTGATAATTCAAGGGATGAGATTACCGCAAGTAATATTTTTAAGGGTTCGGTGGACCAAAGGATTTGATATAATTTCAAGTGTTGAGATTAACGTAAGTAATTTATATCTTTTTTGTTCATTAATCATATACTAGTGTAATGTTCGTGTTTCGCACGTTTTTACGTGCTCATTGGTAGTTGGAAAGATAATATACACATATGTTTTTTTGTGATTGTAGTGATGATAGTAGATAAAGAACAACACGATCGAACAATTGGCATTCCAAAATGGAAAAGTAAGCTCTCTGATTCGTAGTTGTTTCCAAATACATATGAACTTATATAAAAAAGTGTTCCGCAGGGGCGGACACAGGTCCATGCTACACCCATATCACAGGTCTTCCGATCATATTGACTATTGGTCCTAGCTACCAATTACAAGCAAAACCACTTTCTACTTGAAGAAATTTTAATATAGAGACGTTGCATAATATAAATTAACGGAATGAATTTTGTTTTAAAGAAAAACATTTGCATGGATTCTAAGAAGTATCAAACTTAATTTCGAATGAAATTAGTTAAAAAATTAAGAAAGAAACCCAGCCCCCCATGGTCTGCTTTGATTTTCTCGAACAGTGCTGGTTCGCATCAGGGGCGCTCATGCGAGCCATGCAACGTTCCTAGGCAGGAACTGTGGCACTTAAGGGTGTACTGCAGGGACTCATCCATAGAGGTGCGACGCAGAAGATCAAAAAAGAAGATAACTTTTTTTTATATTACTTATTCAATCATTTATCAAAACCCTAGTTTATTTGCCCTTGTCCTTTTAATCTTTGTAATTTTTGAATTCGGAAATTAATAAAATTCTTTTGCTTATAAAAAAAAAAAACCCTAGTTCAAATAAATGCTAGGAGTAAGATGAAAAAAAAAATGTCAAGCTTTCCTATATGTTATATGAACATCACAATTACGTGGTCAAAAGTTCATCCTCCCTCTATCTCCTCCACGTCCCAAAATGCCGGTCTCTCTCTTACTCAAGTAAACAGATGTATAGAGAATGGAAAATGCATATATGCAAAAACCCCGTAGATGTATACAATATGCACCCTTTGAACTGTATCAAAATTCATAACATTCTTATAAAATTATATACACATAAATTCAAAACATAAATCCTGAATTCATAACTTTTGTATAAAAATTCACAATATATAGCATATAAATTTGCAACATCAACATCGGATTCTTAACATTAATTTGTAGCTTTTGCTTGATATTTTGCAGTTTTATTACTACAGTTATGAATTTCCATGCGACAACATTGTTACGAATATAAGACAATTTAAGGGGAGATCTGGAGTGCCTTTTGAGAGTTGGGTCGCAACAGGTTGCTTGCCTTTTGTGAAATTGTCCCCATCCCAAGCCCAAATACTATGATCGTAACTATTTATGTGTGTGATTCGGCTTGTCAAGCAGATTTAGCCTGCAAAATTTTAAGTTGAGTGGACATTGTTGCAACATAAACAAAACACGTTTGTTATATATCAGAAAAATTAACTACTAGTACGACGAGAATAGATTTTTAAGAAACATGTTTGTTTGTATTTACACCAATGTATGAGCAACATAATTTTGGCCAAGCTTTCCCTACTTGATGAGAGAAACAAAATGAATGGTTTGAATCATGTTTTTTTTTTTGAGCCTGGGCAGGGCCTGAATGAAACGCACAACAGGCTGTGTTGTATCCCAACTCTCTTAGCAAGGCCTTCCAATATCCTTTAAGGGGTGCATATAAGAAACGCATAAATAAGAGTGTGTATGATAGCACTTTCCGATCATGGCGCAACATATGCACTACATTGTAGTAGATACTATGCCCTTCGTACATGAAATTTGAATTTTTTTTTTATCATATATGAAATTTGATCTTAATTTCAATTTTCACACAGCTAGGAATTTTATGTCACTCAAAACCAAGAATTAGCTACAAATAGTGCTACTAAACAATACTCTCTCCGTTTCATATTGAGAGTCTCATACTCTCGCTCTTGCCATTTTTCAAATCAAAAAATCAACTACTTCCGTGTATAATTTTTCAAATTTTTTCACACTGTATTAAAGATCTCGATTAGTACTTTAATTTGGTGCGAAAAAATTTTAAAAAAATATACACGAAAAAAGTTAATTTTTTGATTTGAAAAATGACAATTTTTTGTAGTGGACTCTCGATATGGAACGGAAGGAGTACTAGGAACAAAACCCTATGTATATGTTCTGAGAAGATGTAAAACATACCAAGGACCACAAAAGGTAAAAACAACCCACCACTTTCCCTTGCTAAATGATATCAGATGGCAACCAGAGTTCCCCCAAACACTTCAGTAGGGGTAGGGAAATCCTTAAAAAAGAATCCCCAATGAAGTATTCAGGGGAACTCTAGGGGACAATTGATGGATTAATATTTCCAAACGATCTTCACTAAATGATATCAGATGACAACAAGAGTTCCCCCAAACACTTCAGTAGGGGTAGGGAAATCCTCAAATAAGAATCCCCAATGAAGTGTTCGGAGGAACTCCTGGGGACAACTGATGGATTAATAATTCCGAACGATCTTATAGCTTAGTATTTTTGGCTTGTTGGTTTATGCAATGGCTACAAAACCCTAGTATTTATAGTGGCTTTCTCTATGTGCTTTTTTTGCCCTACAGAAAGAAAGATTCAGAATTTCCACACACAATAAAGCTGTGAACAGTGAACCTAGCCGTGAATGTGGGTAACATGAAAGGTGGTGAGAATCACCGACTGTGTGTTTGCGCATTGAGTGGCCATCTGCCTTCCTCCTATCTTCTTTTTCAATTGTCCTCTTTCTTTCAGCTACCTTACAGAAAGAAAACAAAGATAGATAGATACAAAAGATGCTTCTAAGTTCTAACCCACAAAATCCTTTTACTTTTGCCTTCTTAAGATGAGTTATTGCAAATGATTCTTAATCGTGTCTAGCTAGCGGGTTGCAAGCTGATCACAGTTACAATGTAAGCTGAATTCTCCCAACAATAATTCATGGAAAAAGTTGAAAAGGATAGGTCATAGAAGGATATAGACCACAAAGTGTGTTAGATTTCTTAGAAGGTTCCAACTTAAAATCAATTGGCAATATGTGGAGTAGCCTCTAGAATATATTAACCGATCTTAGGTGGCTTGGATAAGCGATGTGGGACAAAGTCTAACACTCCCCCTCACGTGCAGCCCGGATGCACGTGAAGGTGCAAATTGTGCGGACCAGGAGATTTGCTTCAAACGACAGTGACTTTCCCACGAAAGGTGAGGCCACTCAAGATCTAGCTCTGATACCATGTTAGATTTCTTGGAGGGTTCCAACCTAAAAGGGTTATGACCACTCAACACCACCAACCCCAAGATATTATTCTCCACCCTTCACTTGATACGGATTTCTGGTCAGGTTCAGTACGTTCTGAAAATTTTCTTTATCAAATCTTCCCCAGATACGTCTTACAAAGGCCACTTATTCTGAACTGGATGAAGAGTGAAGACAGAAGTCTTTCCTACAAATTGCAAGAACCTTAATTAGCCATCCCTAGGGCTCATTTTTACACTCCATTAATTAGGACTATTAAAGCACTAATTTACTAATGATAAGATGATAGTAACTAATTTACTTATGATAAGCTATACGATGCAAGGAAAAGGGTCAGGCTTCATAAGAGTCCCCGGCCCGTTGTTGGGAACATTGTAAATCGCGGTATAGAGAGACGTAACATGAAATGCTGGGAGTATAGATCTAGCGTTACGTATCATGAATGGGTGTTGAAACCAATGACTGGCCGGAAAAAGAGAGCTTTGGCTAGAGCAGGGAGCAGCTGAGAATTGGATTAAAGGAACTAGTCGATAAATCATAAATATACGCATGCGATTTCAAAATGTTCTATTGGATGTAGGTAACACAGTATATATGAAAGAGCAAAAGTGCTAAAGGGTTATGTATCAGCTAGTAATATTTAAGATCTGTTAACTTGTTATTACTTGGGAAATTAAAGTACTCCGTAACTTAGACAAGCTATGTACGTCTTGTAGGTTCAACTTGGGCATGGACAGCCCTCACCGAAGTTGAACTTAGGCCACATATTTCGCTTTCTAATTAAGGTTATTGAAAATCCCTATTGTGTTTTACATTCAATACCTAGAAACCTCTTCTATGTGCACTATCGATAAAACCTAAGACCAGGGAAAAGTTTTCAAGTTGTAGAGTATCTTATCTATCAGAAAGCTGAAAGTGAAATGGAAGTAAGAGGACTGAGAAAGGAAGATAGGAGGTAAGAATGTATCGTAGCCACTCAACTCGATTCGGACTCATATATAATCGTTGATCTAACCCACATTCGCGACTAGGTTCACTACCACAACCAGATTTTTCGTACCGATCGAATAGAATTTTCTGTCTTTCTAGAGCTAAGTGAGAGAAACTCACTATAAATAGTAGCTAAGGGTCAGTAGCCATTTGACAAACCAAGAAGTTTGGGTGAAATCCATCAAGTGTCCCCTAGAGGTTCCCCAAACACTTCATTGGGAACTCTTTCCAAGAAAGAGATAATCAACACAAATTCCTACTGAAGTGTTTGGGGGAACTCCTGGGCTCATTTGATACTACTATGTGAATACTTCACTGCTATGATAGAAGTGGTGGCAATGATCTTATTGATCTCTTAAGCTTTGCTTTCCCATCTTAGCCAGGTGAGCATTACAGTAATAGCCATTAGGGTTTCATAACATGTTCATATTAGGGGATCTATTTTGTGTCATTATCAGTTAGCTTCTAATTATGACCAGTTTCTCTTACTTAGGCTTCTGCATGATATATGGTCAGAGTTGCTGTCTCTTCTTAATATTCTTGATATGCAACAAATCAGGGGCAGAACTAGGATTTGGTTACGGGGCGCGCGGCATCAATTGGATTCATGAAAACTGCTACATCCCGCTTTGGTATAAATTCCAATTTCTAAGAGGGGGAGCTGCTACATCTTGCGCTCTCTCTTGGTGGCACCGTCACAAAATAAAATTAACAAGTAGCTTTAATAAGGAGAGTCGCCGCATGCATTCCGCTTTCTCCCTTGGCAAACACCACAAAAAAATTAAATTGATATGTTTCAGGGGATGCCGGGGACAATGGGGCATTCCTTTTATAGTCTAAGTGTAGATAAAAGGAGGATTAATCCATAACGTAATCGTACAAGTATATAAATCGACATATTTGTCAATTAACTTTATATGTCTATTTACACCTACCATATATAATCCGTAAAGAAACATGAAGTAAAAATATTAAACTTGCAGGAAAAAATTTAATGTCCAAATGATCACGTTTCTCTCCAACTAATGGAAAAAAATAAGTAGCTTGTTGGAATTTACAAATGTTGTTGAATTTATGCAAAAATTTAGAGAGAGAGAGTCTTAAACCCGCGTGGGGGAATTGCAAGCACAGCTGCACAGGAAGACGCCTGATCATGAACTAACCAGGCTACCAGCCTGAGTACACTTTTTCTTTTTTCCTCCTTGTAGAATTTTCATAATTCTTTATTTAACCCTTTCTCGTGTAATTTTTTTTTGAATATTTGTGAAACGGGGGTGGCACGTGCCACTTCCCCTTGATAGTTCTGCCCTTGCAACCAATTGAGGCATAATGAGAAGCTCAATGTTATTCGGTTTCGTTTTATATAGTCCATATATAATTGAAACTGTTGAAGACCTGGTTAGCTAGGTTCTGTTTTTCCTAGCACCCGGTGGTTAACCCTGTTTTATCACGAACCGAAACGAAATCAATCCGAACCAGGTGTATTATCATTAAAGATTAAATCATTGAATCCAAGCAGCCTAAAGCATGAACTACTACTAGCTCCAAATGACTCACAAGAACACATAATTACTAAGCTTAAAATAGTCAATAGAGAGAAATATATCTAACTTAGTTAACCTAAAATTAGTAATAAATTAACCAAAGAATTTTTTTTCTTTTTTTTATCCGAACCAAAGAGTTCAAACACATGCATATAGAGTAAAGACAAGAAAAGAAGCATTAATTAATTAATTAACTCCTAAACAGCTGTCGGCATTTTGAATCGACGAGTATGACAATTGAATGACTCTTACCAAATAATTTGAAAACTGCAAAGAATTTCGACTTCTTCCATCACTAGGTAATTTGCAAGCATGCGTAATTTCAAAGACTCAATAATCTCTGTATTACGCGTTTACGTGTCTAAATTTAGACATCAAATTTGGGTCTAGATCCAGACACGGAATAATCAAACAATAACGAAAAACAAATAATTCCTAATCAGCTGTCGGCATCTTGAATCGACAAATAGGACAAACATGGCTAGTCCTCAACCAAGTCTTGATACACCCCTCGTGAAACACGTGCCTGCACGGCATGCACGTGACCTTCTCCCCCTTAACAAACTCTTCCAAACAAACCCTACAACTCTCCCCTCTATCCTCCACCACCCTCTTCCTCTTCAACCCCCTCACTGCCGCGGCATTCGCCGCCACCATCCCCCCGTCCTCCCTCCTCTCTCCCTCCAACTCCGACTCCATCAACCCCCTCACCACCCACTCTATCTCATCGCGCGCGTGCACACGCACCGTCCTCACCTCCACCCGGACCGGTATCACCCTCCGACCCATGTTCGGCACCGAGTCAATAAACCTCCGCGCCCTGGTGACAACCTCGTCCGCCACGCGGTCTTGGAACGAGGGTTGGATGCGTAAATTTGCTAGGACTCGGGAGACTATTCGATGCGACATCTTGGGGTAGGACTTGACGCTGTGTGCGGGGATGCAGATTGAGGTTTTGGTAGGTGGGGGGCGGCGGGTGGCGATGAGTTGGGGGCGGCGGCGGAGGTTGTCGTGGTCTTGGTCGTGGTAGGGCCGGTTGTAGAAGCGGTGGGTGGTTTGGTGGAGGAAGTCGATGTGGATGTGGACAGGGGAGGGAGGTGGGGATGCGGTGGGCTTGTGGTCGAGTAGGGGTGGTTGCCGGACTTCGTAGGTGGTGCTTATGCGGTGGTGGTTGAATTCCATGGGGAGAGAGAGAGAGAGAGAGAGAGAAACTGGAAGAAGAGGAGTATTTAAGAATATCTTTATAATCTCTGTGCATCTGATTATGCAATTTGTTTCTTAATTTCTAGGAGGTATTTATAAGAGGTGGTAATTTAGAAATCCCTAGTCAAATTGAACCTCTAATTCTTTGACCTCCTGGGTTAAACATTTCCAAATCCGGAATTGGGTTGAAAAGTTGAGTATACGAATGTGAGTTGCCCAAGTTATGTTATGTAGTGTTAATTAATATTTTTTTGAAATACAAAAGATAATTTTATTAATCTTTAAAGTGTTACAAATATTAAAAGGGTCATGGCGAAAAGGCATCACAACAAAGGCATGTATCCCAACAATGTTGACACCCAAACTCTTGACAATCATATGCCAAACACGGCTCAAATGTAAACGACGGTTAACAAGAGGTCAACTGATTTCAGAAAAAAGCGGAAAAAATGCCAAACATACAGATAACGGTTCTTGCTTAACGGCTACGGCGAGCTTCCACGGCAGTCGGGATGTTTGGTTTCTGTTTTGTCTCTCCATGGGGTTTGTTGGCGGTGGCTGGGTGGTATGTGGAGAGGGTGATCCGGTGATGTTGGTCGATGATTGTTAGATTCCGGTGGAGGTCGGTGGCTCACGGTGTTGCTTGAAATATTTGAGTATGATAGATTAGGTTTTGGGTTTTCCTGGGCTGGGCTTAGCCCACTAAAAGTGGGCTAGGTTTTCTGTTATGTTTGCTTTGTATTGTAAGATTTGGGCTTTTGGCCTTTAGAGATTGTGTGATGTCTATTGTATATATAATTGGATATTTTAGGCTTTTAGGCGTTACGGGCTTTGTTTGTTTGACCGTAATCTCTAATCTTTGGTTGGACTTCTCTTTTTCTATCTTTAATAAAATATTACTTTTGCCGATAAAAAACAAAACAGATAACTGTTCTGAAAAGCAAAAAAACAAAAGGGAGGCAGCCCCATTCTTGAACAATCCTTGAGTTCTCTCTCTGGATCCCATGAATGCCCATCAGTGCAGTCTAGTAGCAATCTAGTAGAAATTAAGAAGATGCAGATTCGTGTTGAGAGCCAAACATGGCAACCATCGAGCAGTGTAATGGAGTCCTCACAGAGCAGAACTACCGTCAGCCAAGTTCAAGAAGATAGCCCATCGATGAATATATTGATTTACTTGATGAATTTACAATATAGTACTTCTATGGGTGCAGAATTGTAGATACCAATGAAGGGCCAATCTCAAGTCTTACACAAATAAATAATTGGAGTTGTTCAATTTGAAATATATATATATATATATATATATATATATATATTTTGTATTTAAGAACCCAAAATCGAGTAATTTTTCAGTAAGATTTCGTGGTTGGAAATTCACGTGGCAATACCCCAATAACATTGAATAAATTTTCCAAACCGGGGGTGGACCCACGTGATAGCGTCGTTACATGTCAAAAAATAAATTTAGAAAAACTTGGAGTTAACTACTACTCCGTAGAATAGTGGTCAAGACTAAATGTCGATCGGCAAGGACAAATTGGCTAAGTTACTATAATTTCGATCAACTTCTAGATTAATTCGGAAAAGAAAAGATTGATTAATTGGATTGTTTGAAGAGCTAATTAAACTAAAGAGCAATTTAATTAAAAGGTTTGAAAACGATGGAGGAAAGGTCTAGGGTTCAGAATCCACCCCAACCGTTAACACTTGAATCGCAAATCACTATCGCTAGGGCTTGCAATCCCTATCGATAATGGCCAAGTAAATTTCTACAATCCGCCAACCTGCATGGACTATCCCACGGCACAAACCGTCTCACTAGCGCAGTCTAGCCGCCTAACGACACGGTCCGTCTCACGAGCATAACCCATCTCAGTCACCCGGATTGAGAACAATGAAAACCATTATATATATGAACGGTATTTGAAAACCATGGATACAAATACTCAACTGATAAAAAGAATTAAAACCATTCCATTGATATCATAGAATGAGTTCTTGAACACATAATTCGATTCGAATAAAAACCCTAATCTATGCAAATACAAAGTTACTCAATACTGGGCTTCATCTTCCCCTAAAGAATGGAGTTAGCCGGCCATGGGCTCTGGAGTCTTGCTCTCTGATGAAATTTCGTCCACGGTTGTGAGCCCTATTTTCCACGTCCAAAGCTGACTGCCGTAGTAAGTACAAGTAGGTTTCCATCACAGTATATAGAATTTGAATCATTAATTACATAAGAGGTCCATGGACTTTAGGTAACTACAAATGAACCATTCGATTTTGAATCACTTCGCTCTTTAACCCCAAACTTCATTAAACTCTCATTTTTATCCAAAATCTTGGATAACCATCTCAAGCAACCTGTAAACAAAATAAAAAGCAAAATAAATATCAAGCAACATATATAAATGGCTAACAAGTGTAGTTTGGAGGGCCAAAATTGTAACGCCCCGCTATTTTCTAAAATAAACTCCAAATTACATTGTATTTCAAACACTTCTAGGCCCCTATTCTCTCCATAAATAAATTACATCACCAAAATAAATTAAGTCGCCAGCTAAATATCTTCTAGATCCTCCAAAATTATCAACTCTTCTAAGACCTCTCCAAATTAATCCTTATGTGCTCCAATTCAATTTC
>JAOTQK010000004.1:5238193-5251872 GCA_025642025.1 Rhododendron ferrugineum
CAAGTGCTTCGAAATACGGTTCCTTGAGTGTCGGACCTTCAAACTCAAGTGGCGACTCTGTGTTTTGCGAGCGCTTGCCGGCCACGCCGCTCGCGCTCCTTCAATTTTTCGGGCCGCATTTAGAAAGGAACGAAATCCTTCTCTAAAAAAAGGGCATGCTGCCCACACATAATGCATCAGATTATAAGGTTTTTGGCCATACAAAGCTTCATAAGGAGTGATCCCAGTAGAAATATGAAAGGTTGTGTTATACCACCATTCGGCGAAGGGTAACCATTTGGTCCAATCGGTGGGCCTGTCACTAGTTAGGCACCTCAGATAGTTTTCCACACACCTGTTGACCGCCTCTGTCTGCCCATCTGACTGGGGATGGTAAGTTGTACTCATACATAAGGTGGTACCCGGTAAACGAAGCAACTCCTGCCAAAAAGTGCTAGTAAAGACAGTGTCCCTATTAGATACAATAGAATGTGGCATACCATGGAGCTTGAAAATGTTATTCAAGAAGACTTGGGCCACAATGGCAGCAGTGTATGGATGATTGAGTGGCAGAAAATGGGCATACTTGCTTAATCTATCTACCACCACAAAGATTATAGTTTTGTTGTTAGAACTAGGCAGACCTTCAATAAAATCAATGGATATGTCACTCCATAGTCTATCAAGAATAGGTAAGGGTTGCAGTAAACCAGGGAAAACTACAGTCTCATTTTTGTGCCTTTTGGCAAATATCACAACTTGCCACATACTGCAGCACAACTCGTTTCATTCCCTTCCAGAAAAAGGCTTGCTTCAACCTCTGATAAGTCCTCTCACCCCCAGAATGGCCCCCAACAGGGCTTGCATGATGCTCATGGATCAGTTTGAGGCGAAATTGGGCATCATTTCAATCGGGATTTATAGCCTTATCCTCCACGTGTAATGAAGCTAAGCATAATTTCTCTGAGTCTCATCTATGGCATTTAACTCGAAAAATTTCTCACATTTATAAACCCAAGCCTCAGGATCTTCCCCAAAGAATTTTGGAAAGTCTAATTTTGGTTGGAACATTCGAAAAGAACCCTGATTCGGTTTAGGGTTTGGTAGAATTAGAGAAAAAGACGAAGAATATACCTTGGCGAGTGTACTTTCTATATTTTTTTGGGAAGACGAGCGAGAGGTTGAAGTATTCCAAATATCTATTTCTTTGGAAGGGAATGTGGCAAGTTTCTAATGAGAACTCGAGGGCGAGTTCTTTTGAAGAAAAGGAGACTAATGCAGGACAAAAATGGAGAGTTTTTGTATTTTATTTTTATTGTTTTAGAATAAGATTTTGACTAGGAATATTTTCGTTTAGGTTAGAATTATTAACTTTCCGTATTCAGTTTGATTTTAATTTCTACCTTTATTAAGATTCTTGGTCTACAAGAATTAGGATTTTATTTTAATTAATTAGAAAATGTATTTTCTTTAATGCCGCTTGTTTTGGCATGATTTAAGATTTTTGTTTCAGTAGGATTTCAATGGTTAAGGTCTTATAAAAAGGACTGTAACCTATTCAATTATTCAACTTTTCATTAATAAAATCTCTGAGTTTATCTCTTTTTCTTGTGGATTCAAGAACTGCTCGTGGCTACGAGTACCTATTATTCGTTTGATTAGTATGCAACTAGTCTCTTGTGAATTCCGCTGCATCAGAAAGGGGAATGGAATCCAACCAAAGGTTGAAAAATACAGTCAAAAAGCAAAGCCTTTAACACCTAAGGGCCTAAAATACCTTGATAAATAATAAAGAGCGCACAAATACCTGAGTAGCCTTAAAGCCCAATTAATAAAGAGAATATTAATTGTTGGCTTCCCATGTTTATTTGGATGTGAGGAGATTTGAGAGCTTTATCAATCAAAGAATTTGGAGAATTTCAACTGAGGAGAAATCATAAGATTACGATGGTCGATGGTCATTCTAGAAACAAAGCATTTGACATTTCGGTTGGACTCACTTCATATGTTAATTGTTTCACTTGGCATGCCATGTTAAATTTGACATCTTCTATTGGAGATGTATCTCCAACAGCCTCGCCTCTCCTTCCAAAATGATGTTGATTTTGCCGAAGGTAATTCCTAAGTACGCACACAACTAATTTCAGAGATACAATAACTTGCGTATCCCGTTCGGCTAAATAAATCAAGTGGCTTATTTTTTTTGTCCTTATTCAAAAAAAATTCATATTTGTTAGTTTTGCGTCAATTTTTTGGGGATTATTGCATCTCCATGATGAGAGGAATCTAAAAAGTAAAAAATTATGATCGAAATCCTTTTTTTTATTAAAGACGAAAAATTGGCTTATTTTTGTCTTTAATAAAAAAAATTAGGTTTCGATCGAAATTTTTTACTTTTTAGATTCCTCTCGTCATGGAGATGCAATAATCCCCAAAAAATTGACGCAGAACTAACAAATACGAAAAAAAATTGAATAAAAACAAAAAAATTAGCCACTTAACTTATTTAGCCGAACGGGGTAGCCACAAGATTCGTCTCTAAATCCAAACAAGCATTAAGCAAGTAAGCAATGATACTAAACACGCCCTAACGATCATCTGTCGGCATCTTGAAATATCGACGACTAGGGCAAAAATGACTCTTCCCCAAATAATTTGGAAACTGTAAAGAATTTTGATGTCTTCAATCAATAGGTAATTTGCAAGTACGCGCGTAATTTCAAAGACACAATAATCTTTGTTTTACGTGTGAATCTAGATACTAAATTCGTGTCTAGATTCTGACACGAAAACGAAATAATCAAACAATAACGAAAAACAAATAATTCCTAATCAGCTGTCGGCATCTTGAATCGACAAATAGGGCAACAATGGCTAGTCCCCAACCAAGTCTTGATACACCCCTCATGAAACACGTGCCTGCACGGCATGCACGTGACCTTCTCCCCCTTAACAAACTCTTCCAAACAAACCCTACAACTCTCCCCTCCATCCTCTACCACCCTCTTCCTCTTCAACCCCCTCACCGCCTCCGCATTCGCCGCCACCATCCCCCCACCCCCCCTCCTCTCCTCCTCCGACACCGACTCCATCAACCCCCTCACCACCCACTCTCTCTCATCGCGCACATGCACGCGCACTGTCCTCACGTCAACCAGGACCGATATCACCCTCCGACCCATGTTGGACACCGAGTCAATAAACCTCCGCCCCCCGGTGACAACCCGGTCCGCCACGCGGTCTTGGGACGTGGGGTGGACGCGTAAATTTGCTAGGACTCGGGAAACTATTTGGTGTGACGCCGTGGGGTAGGACTTGAAGCTGTGGGCGGGGATGCAGATTGAGGTTTTGGAAGGTGGGGGGCGGCTGGTGGCGATGAGTTGGGGGTGGCGGCGGAGGTTGTCGTGATCGTCGTAGGGCCGGTTGTAGAAGCAGTGGGTGGTTTGGTGGAGGAAGTCGATGTGGACGTGGGCGGGGGAGGGTGGGGATGTGGCGGGCTTGCGGTTGAGTAGGGGTGGTTGCCAGACTTTGTAGTGGGTCCTTACGGGGTGGTGGTTGAACTCCATGAATTCCATGTATCTAGAGAGAGAGAGAGAGAGGAATATACGTATGAATTTTTTTATGGTCTCTGTATGTGATTATGCAATTCGTGTATAACTTTTCAATTTGTTTGGGGGTACTACATAGTACAGTATTTATAAGAGCTGGTAATTTAGAATGAAAAAGTCTGCAAATACAACTTCGGATAGAACTGAATTCGTAGCAGTTCGATGCAGGTAGACTATGTATTGAACGATTCCGAATACAATTATGATTTAATGTTTCTTTGACTTCCTGTGTAAAACAGACTTTCCCAATCTGGAATTGGATTTGAAAACTATTTATACATACGAATGTGATCAGTTTCCTCAATTATGTTGAGAATAAATTCCTTGCACCGGCGATGTGAAACACCCCCATTTCCTCCAAACCAATAAAATAACGCCACATTAGCAAACAAGTACTAAACTTGCAAGAATTAAGCCTTTTCGTTGCTTTTGGCTACCAGGGTTAGCTTTGTAAGAGTTAGCCGTTCCGCTTTCTTTTTAAATTTTCTTTTTTAAAAAGAAGGTAATTTCAAACTCAAATATAACGAAAATGAAAAATAATTTTTTGATTTTTTTTGCATCGTTTAAAAGATCTCAATGAGATCTATCAAACAAGATCCATATTGGTAGGAAAATTATTTGCGTAAACACATGATTTTTGACCTTGAAATTACCTTCTTTTTCTAAAAGTTCCTTTTTTTAGAATCCGGAACAGCACCACTATTGGGGGCAAAGTTTGAACAATTACATAAAAAACCCATCTTTACATAAAGACCCCTTGTTCCAATTATCAGCCAACTTCAACCTTTTCCTTGCTCTGTGCGTGGAAACACAACTAGTCGTCGTCGAGCTTCCATTGCTCCATCAAGCAAGTATTTTATTCTTTTAGAATTTTTTCTTATTATTTCCTATGCAATAACATACACTAGCGTTGTACCCTGTTCAATGCAAGGGACAAAAAAAATTACAATTGTGCTTTTTTTGTTCCCGTGTATCGAACGGGCACAACGCTAGTTATATTTGTAAAATCAAGTGTAAATAGACAATATTTGATTCCTGATTACTCCAATAGTCCTAAATCAGTTAACTTTATCATTATTGTATTGGTATTTTGTTAGTGAATATTGATAATGTTAAAATTGTTTTTGCTAATGTCAAAATTAGTAGTGCATAAAAGATTTGTTACAAATAAATAAAAAATCAAGAGTCTAGAAAATAAGGATTAGAGGTTTGGAGGCTTTTGTGGTTCAAACACATTTGTATAGGATATTGATTGATTGAAGTATACACATAGTTTCATTTTTTTTGGGTACTTCGGAATATTATACACATAGTTTCATGCCTATGTTTAAAAATGGATTGGCTATTCGAGATTTAACTTTATTTTTACTGCATTGCTCGTTCTTTATGCAGGATTTGATGATGGAGACAACATACACATCCTCGTTTTGATTTTTCAAGGATGAATTTTGAGGATGACAACAAAGCTTGTTTTTAATTGAAATTGTTATGTGGATTATGAGATGTGACTCAATGACTCCTCCCTTTCAGAACTTTGGAATTGTATTTTTGTTATATTTGGGAGTAGAACCCAACGCAAGATTTATGTCTAGCGGGGGTGCAAATCACATGTATTTTCATATTGATAATACAAAAAAAATAAAATTATAAGTATTTATTGCTACTTGCGAGGTCCAGATAAGAGACGATATTATGTGTACTTGCGCAACCACGGTTTTATTTTATATTGAATTGTTATTAATTTTTGCAATTGAAAACTCAGTTTTAAAAAAACTATTGAGGCACAGTGGGCATACAAAAATTGACGAGTCAGTGTGGAGACGAGTAGAATTCTTCATAATGGGAACAAGAGTCTTTATGTAATGATGGGGTTTTTATGTAATTGTTCAAACTTTGCCCCCAAAAGTTAACTCTTTCAAAGTTAACCCTAGTAACCAAAAGCAACGAAAAGGTCTGCTTCTTGCCGGTTCAGTACTTGTTTTTCTGATGTGGTGCTATTTTATTGGTTTGGAGGATACAAGGGATTTTACACCGCCGATGTAAGGAATTTATTCTCAATTATGTTATCTAGTGTTGTTTGATTGACTTGGGAGTGAATACAATGAATTTGAAGTAGTTCTATGGGCACAGAATTTTAGATACCAATGAAGCACAGATGTGATGTGTGGGCCAATCTCAAGTCTTGCACAAATAATTGGAATGTTCAATTTGTAGAAGATATTTTTTCACCTTTTTTTTTTTTAAATAAATATGAAGCTCAATCGAGTACATTTAAGTATTTGATCCATTCAGTTAATTTTTCGATCGGATTTCATGGTTTGAGCACCACATAGCAAATACCTAGTGACATTCAATAATTTTTTGTTATGTGAGAACGGGGTTGCACCCCAGAAAGCCATTTTCTTGAGATAGGCACTGAAGTGCAACAAGCTATTCATCACATTAATTAGATTACCATGCACGATGCTCCAATGCCATACCTGAGCCCGGCCGCCTCGATGTACCATTTGTCGAGTTTTAATAAAATTTTGTTGCCTATCAAAAAAAAAAAATGCCATACCTGAGCCGGATTAACTCGACCTCCACCAAGACATATATGCCACAAGCAGGGACGGAACCAGGATTTTGTAAACACGGGGGCCGAACTATGGACAAGATTTTAAAATTTCAAGGTTCGGAAATCTAATAGTTTGTTTGGTTTAGAATAATTTGGGGGAGGTTTTTTTGAGTAGTAAGTGGAGAGAGATAGAAAGAGGAATGAGATAAAATAATTGAAGGAAAAACTTATAGAAGACTGTGATGCAGGAAGAAAAATTGGGTTTTGGATTCAAAACGAACACATTTTTAAAGGATTTAAATGTCTAAATAGCATTTAATACAAAATACAATATTTAGGTGTTATTAACAAAAAAATTGCTAATATTAATACAATTTTTTTTAAAAAAAACCCTCATCCGAAACAACGCGGGGGCCGTGGCCCCCATATGACCACACATAGATCCGTCATTGGCCACAAGGACACACACTTCCTCTTCTTGAAAAATGATGGAATTTTGAAGCTACTGGCAATCGAGCCGAGCCTCCGTCAGGTACCGTACCTGACGGAGATCAATTAGGAGAAGTTAGCTAGTGAAGTGTACACTCCGGCTGGCAGAACATGGAGCTGAAGGCACTGTTTGGCAGTTTTTTTTTTGATCCGCTCACTGTTTGGCAGTTAACTAAAGCTTATGTTGCAGTAAAGCTCCATTCGTTTCAGCGTACGAGTAAAAACATTTTTCATGTAAAATGAGTTCGAAAATTGCAAATCACTTTTTTCCTTCCGTCTTCCGTAGTTTTGTTGACCAACAGAAGAAAATAAGGAAAAAATCAATCTCACAGAAAGCATTGTGGTGAGTACAACAAAACATAAAACAACAAGTCTAACGTAGCACGGTGGTAAACACTCGCGCATTTAGGAGAAACCCTTCCAAGTGAAGTTAGTTGTCTCACCCTTCCTTCACAGTGGAGGCAGAGGTTCAAGCCCCACGGGATGCGAATTTGGGGTTCAGGGCTATGGACCGCCTCTGGACCCCCTGTTGACTAACATACTAATACCCCGCTAATATATACAATATTGAGGGGAAAAAAACATAAAACAGAACATCAGCATTGCAAATACAATACAACTGTGAATACGTTTCCTTCTTTTCTTTCTTTCTTTCTTTTTGGGTAAATGTGATTGTGGAAGTGAATACAATGAATATGCAGTAGTTCTATGGGTACTGAATTACAAGCAATTGTGTGCAATCACTTTTTGTGTTGGGTTATTTACACATAAATTCAAAACCTAAATCTTGAATTCATAACTTTTGTATAAAAATTCACAATAAATATATAGCATATAAATTTGCAACATCAACATCGGATTCATATGTGGCTTTTACTTGATATTTTGCAGTTTTAATTACAACACTTACGAATTTCCATGCAACATCATTGTTACATATATAAGGCAATTTAAGGAGAGATCAGGAGTGCCTTTTGAGAGTTGGGTCACTGCAGATTGGGCCCCATCCCGAGCCCAAATACTATGATCCTAACTGTTTATGTGATTCGGCTCGTCAAGCAAATTTAGCCTGCAAAATATTAAGTTGAGTTGACATTGTTGCAATATATATGAGAAAAATTAACTAACTAGTATGACTTGAGAATAAATTTTTAAGAAACATGTTCATTGATAGTGTTATATATTAAGTACTTGTATGACTTGAGAATAGATTTTTAAGAAGCACGTTCGTTCATATTAACACCAATGTATGAGCAACCTAATTTTGTCCAGGCTTTCCCTACTTGACGAGAAATGAATGGTTTGAATAAAAAATAAAAAAAAAGACCTGGGCAGGGCCCAAATGAAAAGCACAACAGGCTGTGTTGTATCCCAACTCTCAGCAAGGCCCTCCAATATCCTTTAAGGGGTGCATATAAGAAATGCATAAATAAGAGTGTGTATGATAGCACTTCCCGAACTGAATATATGGGCAACATATGCACCACATTGTAGCATATACTAAGCCCTTGTACATGAAATTTGATCTTAATTTCAATTTTCACACAGCTAGGAATTTTATGTCACTCAAAACCAAGAATGAGTTGCGAATAGTGCCTACAAATGCCGAGCAAAAAAATAAAAATAATAGTGCCTACTAAACAGTATGAACAAAACGCTAACAATATGTTATGAGAAGTCAAACATATCAAGGACCACAGAGGTAAAACGACCCACCACTATTTTCCCTTGCTAAATGGTATCAGATGGCAACCAGAGTTCCCCCAAACACTTCAGTAGGAGTAGGGAAATCCTCAAATAAGAATCCCCAATGAAGTGTTCAGGGGAACTCTAGGAGACAACTGATAGATTAATGTTTTCAAACGATCTTATAACTTGCTAGCTAAATGATATCAGATGGCTGCCAGAGTTCCCCCAAACACTTCAGTAGGGGTAGAGAAATCCTCAAATAAGAATCCCCAATGAAGTATTCGGAGGAACTCTAGGGGACAATTGATGGATTAATATTTTCGAACGATCTTATAGCTTAGTATTTTTGGCTAGTTGGTTTATGCAATGGATACAAAACCCTAGCATTTATAGTGACTTTCTCTATGTGCTTTTTCAGCCCTACAGAAAGAAAGATTCAGAATTTCCACACATGATAAAGCTGTGAACAGTGAACCTAGCCGTGAATGTGGGTAACATGAAATTAAGGCTGTGATGAGAATGATGCACAGACTCTGTGTTTGTGTGTTGAGTGGCCATCTGCCATCCTCCTATCTTTTTTTTCAATTGTCCTCTTTCTTTCAGCTACCTTACAGAAAGAAAAGAAAGATAGATAGATACAAAAGATGCTTCTAACCCACAAAACCCTTTTACTTTTGCCATCTTAAGATGAGTTATTGCAAATGATTCTTATTTAATTGATAATAGCAGCTTAGGTAATGGTCCTAGGCTCCTAGCTAATGGAAGATGTCATAAGTATGCATGGTTAAGAAGCCTGTATTCATTGTCACGGCTTCTAAGCTTCAAGGTTACTATAACCTTCTTACGGGCAGCAAAACCTATATATGGTGTCACTTCTAATTCTGAATTGCTGTCTGAAAGTCCGAAGAACACAAGGGATTTACGTAATTCAGTTTATAGGCTTCCTGAAGGGCAAAAATTATCTGAAGATCAAATCTCGTGATGAATTAAAGAGCAAGAACACAATTAGCAACGACTATATATGTCTCTTATCCTTAAGAGCCCAAGATACGCACCCCGCGATATAGGAAACCCCCATAGTACAATCAGAGTCCAAAATTGATTACCCAATAACAAATAACATTTCAGAGCCATTAATCGAGTCGTGCGGGTTGCAAGCTGACCACAGTTACAAATGTAAGCTGAATTCTCACAACAAGAATTCATGAGAAAAGTTGAAAAGGATTGATCATAGAAGGATGAGAGACCACAAAGTGTAAAAGGGTTATGGCCACTCACCCTCCCAAGATATTTTTCTCCACCCTTCACTTGATACACATTTCTGGTCAGGTTCAGTTCTGAAAATTTTCTTTATCAAATTACATGTACTCTATGTTGGGAGTCTGATTCAACTGAGCTTTCTTAGTGTGCGCATCAGTTCAATCCGTTGGGAGTATCCACGAAGTCCGCACCACATCACCGGAAACCAATATACAATAAATGACCCATAGCTACTTTAAACGCTAAGCGTGAATTACCCAATTGTATATTAAGGTCCAACCATTTTTTTATTTATCCGATGTGGGACTCAATCATTCACACATGTTCCTAACAATATACCCCATAGACTTCTTACAGAGACCAGTTATTCTGAACCTGATGAAGACAGAAGTCTTTCCTACAAATTGCAAGAACCTAAATTAGGCCATTCCTCCCTAGGGCTCATTTTTACACTCCATTAGGACTATTCAAGCTCTAATTTACTAATGATCATAAGATGATAGTAACCAATTTACTTATGAATTATGATAAGCTATACGATGCAAGGATAAGGCCAGACTTCATAAGAGAGGTTGTTGGGAACATGGTAAATCGCGGTATAGAGATGCGTAACATGCAATGCTGGGAGTATAGATCTAGCGTTACGTATCATGAAACCGATGATGGGAAAAAGAGAGTTTTGGCTAGAGCAACAGAGAATAATTAGATTAAAGGAACTAGCAAGTCGATAAATATACGCATGCGTAACATGCGATGCAGGGAGTATAGATCTAGCGTTACGTATCATGAATGGGTGTTGAAACCAATGATGGGAAAAAGAGAGCTTTGGCTAGAGCAGCTGAGAATTGGATTAAAGAAACTAGTCGATAAATATACGCATGCAATTTCAAAACCGTTCTATCTGGTGTAGGTAACACAGTATATGAAAGAGCAAAAATGCTAAAGGGTTATGTATCATCTAATATTTAAGATTTGTAAACTTGTTATTACTTGGAAAATTAAGTACTCCGTAACTTAGACAAGCTGTGTATATATAAGTTTTGTAGGTTCAACTTGGGTGAGGTTCAACTTCAGTGTGGGAGGTCCGATCCTCACCCAAGTTGAACCTAGGCCACATATTTTGCTTTCTAATTAAGGTTATTGAAAATCTTTATTGTGTTCTACATTCGATAGCTAGAAACCTCTTCTATGTGCACTATCGTTAAAAACTAAGACAAGGGAAAAGTTCTCGAGTTGTACGGAGCATCTTATCCATCAGGAAGCTGAAAGTGAAAGGGATCGAAGTAAGAGGGTGGAGAAAGGAAGATAGGAGGTAAGAATGTATCGTAGCCACTCAACTCGATTCGGACCCATATATAATCGTTGATCAAACCCACATTCGCGACTAGGTTCACTACCACAACCGGCTTTATCGTACCAAATAGAATTTTCTGTCTTTCTAGTGCTCAATGAAAAGAGAGGAACTCACTATAAATAGTAGCTATGGTTACTAGCCATTGACAAACCAAGAAGTTTGAGTGAAAATCCATCAAGTGTCCCCTAGAGGTTCCCCAAACACTTCATTGGGAATTACTCTCTTTTCCAAGAAAGAGGTAATCAGCACTAATTTCTGCTGAAGTGTTTGGGGGAACTCCTGGGCTCATTTGATACTACCAAGTGATTTCACAGCTAGGATAGAGGTGGTGGCAATGATCTTATTGATCTCTTAAGCTTTGCTTTCCCATCTTAGCCAGGTGAGCAATATTACAGTAATAGCCATTAGGGTTTCATAACATATTCATATTAGGGGATCTATTTTGTGTCATTGATTCCAATCAGTTGACTTCTAAAATTAAGACCAATTTCTCTTACTTAGGCTTTTGCATGATATATGGTCAGAGTTGCTGCCTCTTCTTAATATTCTTGATATGCAACAAATCAGCGGGGGAAGCAGGATTTGGGTACAAGGGTGACATCAATTGGATTCTTGAAAACCGCTATATCCCACTTCGGTATAAATTCAAATTTCTAAGAGGGGAGCCTCTCTCTCTCTCTCTCGGCAAGCACCGTCACAAAATAAAATTGACAAGTAGCTTCAATAAGGAGAGTCACCGCATGCATTCTGCTTTCTCCCTTGGCAAACACCCAAAAAAAAAAAATTTAATTGACAAGTTTCAGGGTAATGGGGCATTCCTTTTTCAGTCTTAAGTGCAGTAAAAAGAGAGTTACCACATACATTCTGCTTATTTGTACAAGTGTTAATCGACGTACTTATGAATTCACTTTATATGTCTATTTACACCTACCATATATAATCCATAAAGAAACATGAAGTAAAAATACACCTACCATATATAATCCATAAAGAAACATGAAGTAAAAATACTAAACTTACAAAAAAAAAACTTAATGTCCAATGCCAATAAAAAAAAATTAATGTCCAAACGATCATGTTCCTCTCCGATAGTGGAAAAAATTACATAGCTTGCTGGAATTTACAAATGTACGTTGTGAGATTTATGCAAAAAATTTAGAATGAGGGGGAGGGGGAGGGGTACTGGATGATCAGAGGAGTTTTCAATGAACGGAAAATATACCAAGCTGGTAGAGAGACTCGAACACGTACGCGTGGGCCAGGGGAGTTGCAAGCACAGGCAGACGCTGAACCAACCAGCCTGAGTACGTACACTTCCCCCTTGATAGTTCTGCCCCTGAAACCAATTGAGGCATAATGAGAAGGCAGCTCAATGTTATTCTTGTGTTGAGTGATAAGGGACCAGGTGTATTGTGATTAAATATTAAATCATTGAATCGAAGCAGCCTAGCTAAAGCATGAACTACTACTAGCTCCAAATGGCTCACAATCACCCTATTACTTTCATGGACGTACTGCAGTTTGGATTAGTAGCTTTTAACAGTAAACACTAGAGGTGGCAATTCTAATTCATATTTTTTTGACCCGCCCAATCCGCCCACTTATAATCCAATCCAACCCGTCCATATTACATAATGGGTTGATATGGGTTGAACCCATATCACTCCATATTTATATGGGTTTAGGTGGGTTAAAAATGGGTTCAATATGGATTGAAACTCATCTCTTCTTTAACTCATCTCTTCTTTGCTGATGAGTTGATTTTGTTTGGTCAAGACAATCTTAATACTGTGAAAGCCATGATGGAGGTTCTGTATGAGTTTTGCACTTTGTCTGGACAAACTGTGAATTTGGATAAATCCAAAATTTTTATTTCCCCAAATGTAGCTAGAAGCAAGGCTAGGAGAATCAGTGATTTTTGTGGAATCAAACTCACTAATAACTTGGGAAAGTACATTGGAGTCCCATTATTCCATAAGAGGGTTAGTAAACAAGACTTCAATCATATTATTGAGAAAGTCCAAAAGAGACTTGCTGGATGGATTTCTAATACGCTTATGCTATCTGGTAGACTCACTCTTGTGCAATCTGTTTCTTCAACCATCCCTACTTACTCTATGCAAACTATGCACTTGCCTGCTTCTGTGTGCGAGAGACTTGACAGATTGAACAGAAACTTCCTATGGGGTGATTCCCCTGATAAAAGGAAAATTCATCTTGTTAAGTGGGATAAGGTGTGTAAAAGTAAAGATTATGGTGGCTTGGGGATTAAAAAAGCCAGAAATCATAACATGGCAATCCTCACTAAGCTTGGTTGGAAAGTTTCCAACCAAGAAGAAGGAGGATTGTGGGCTGCTATCCTTAGAGATAAATACTTGAGTAATCATTCCATATCATTTTGGCCAAGAAATAGGCCCGCCACCTATATTTGGAGGAGTATTGTGGATACGAAAAAGGTCTTTGATCAAGGGGTGAAGTGGGTTATTGGCGATGGAAAATCTGTTAACGTATGGCTGGACTGGTGGTGTGGGGACAAACCCCTAGCATTAATACACCCTGGTGAGCATGTCAACTCTAATCAAAAGGTTGAAATGCTGATTGTGAATGGTACTTGGGTCCTGCAGACACCCTATTTTGGACTTTCCAGAGTAGTTTATTTACGGTTTTTTGATTCCCCAATGATGATTAAGGTCGAAGAGCACCCTGAGGGTGACAGTGTGTTTGAGCTTTGAGCGTCCCGAAC
>JAOTQK010000004.1:5280170-5309935 GCA_025642025.1 Rhododendron ferrugineum
TTATTTATATTACTTCGAGACACGTTACATAACTCCAACTAACCAATGTGGGACAAAGACTAACTATTCTAACAATACCATTTTGACTCGATGGGAGCAGGAGTGTGGAGCGGTCTCCCAACATGAGGTTCCTGAAACTAAGCTACTTACAAGAAACAAAATTGCATGTAAACGAGCAACGATGCCTAATAGAAACCTACAACTGGAAAATTACAAGAGGTTATTCTCTACTTTGATAAGAAATATAATTCATTCATTGGTGTGTTTATATATCTTTCAGAGCCTACAAGAAGTTATTCATAAAATACAGGAGGGGAGCAAGCAGCATGTATGAGTGACCACATGACTACACACTACAAAAGAAAAAAAGCCAAGGGATGTAATAAAAAGAAATAAGGAGAAACTAAAACAAAAAGAGAACAGAAAAGAGAAACCCAGCTTATTTCACAGTCTATGCCTTTTTCCCTACATCAGATTATTTCCTATTATCTTCACTATACATAGCCAAGTTTCGAACAATATTAAATCTAAACTATCTTAGTCAAGCTTATGAAATAAGCATTAATTTCCATTTAAGGCAACTGGGTGAAGAAACGTTGACTTATTTAGAAGTGAGGCTACACCTTGAGAAAAAACTTGCTGCGAGGGGACCAACTTCAACATTGCTTGCTTCAACATAATTCTAGCGGATAATACCTCCTATGTGTGGTAGTAACACTTTAAAACCTGTATCACAGCATGGAATATTTGTTACCCGGACATCACAGGTAAGATCTAAACAACAGAATATTCTGAAAACCCAGTCAAAAGCAAGGGTAAGGACACGACAAAACACATTTCTGAAGAACAGAAGAAACAATGGAGAAACAGAAAACTTATTTAATGAATCAAAAGCGTTCACCTGGACAAACCCCACCCAGTAAACAGCAAAGTCAAATGACTTTTGGTATTAACCAGATGTAACACTATTTATCGTCCTAACTCCTAACAAGACGTGAATTTTTGTTTTAATCATTTCTTTGCACCCGTGCAAAGGTGAATTCCAGAAGCACTAAAACAGGTGGAACTACTTTCCTAACTTTTTTCCGAATCTTGTTTTTCTCCTTTCGGTTGGGGGCAGAGGGGGCAGAAAATGCACAATTTCTTTCCCCTGGTAAGTAAAGGCAAGAATATGGGTAAATGCACATGTAAATTGTAGGAAAAATTACATCTAGTAGAAATTCTGAGACCAACTGAGGGATGAGTCGCCTACATAGCAGGAGTTCACCACATACCCATAAGCTACTGGAGGTTCACAACAATCTGGCCAGTTAAAAGATTTTCTGCCTAAAACCAGAAAAAGATCAAAATATGTAGTGCAAAGGCTGTTTGCCTTGTCAATGGTACCTAGTTTATCTAGGCCACCGACAATTCTTGTCCATTTGTCAGAGAGAATCCTTTTCCAGTCATAGCGTCTTTTCAAGATGCACTCCAAACTAATTTAGCATCCCAGGTGATTCACATAATAAAGCACCCATGGTACAGCTCTGGGGCGACAACTCAAGCAGATGCTGCAATTCTCATTATAGATGCTTCGGTTGGTTCATTTGAGCAGGTATGGTCAGCACTGGAGGGCAAACAAGGGAGCATGAAAAACTTATTAGAAGTTTTGGTGCTGATCAAATTATAGTTGCTATTAACAAAATGGATGTTGTGGAATACTCCAAGGAGCATTTTGATGCAATTAAACTGCAAGTTGGGGCATTTCTCCGGTCATGTGGTTTCAAAGATTCTTCTGTATCATGGGTCCCTTTGAGTGCCATCGAAAACCAAAATTTGGTGGTAGCTGCTTCTGATAGCCGATTGCTGTCCTGGTTAGTTTGCCCGGGTTCATACTTAAATTCCTCACAGTTTCAACTGTGGGAAAGTTTATCCTTTTTATAAAAACAAACATGAGACTTTCTTCTCATCCAGCTCTTCCACATGAAACTATCAAAAAAGTATTTACTTACCGAACTCTCTTTGAATGCATATCCAAAACGCAACAAGCGGGAATGATGTCTGTGTTCGAAGAGTGGTAGGTCAAGACAAGTTTTCAGTAGGCTCTAAACCAACCTAGAGGGGGGTGGGGAAAACAACTACGGTTAAGAAGGATTTGGACCTAAAGCAACAAACAACACGTGGCAGGAAATGTAGACAAATGAAAGGCATCAGAGAAAACATTGACAAACACTTACTTGTGATAGCTTCCAAATATCCATCACTCAATGTCCTATAAGATATTCCATCAAGTGAATAATCCAGCTCCTTCATCTTCTCCAAAATCTCCTCTACTTCAGTAATTTTCCCCATTCTGCATAATCCATTAACCATTGTTCTGAAAGCTATCCTAGTCGCAAAGCCTCTAGCTAAAACTTGTTTCCATAACATTATAGCGCCTTCAGAGTTCTCCATCTTCAGAAACCCATCTAATATAATACCATAGCTTACCTCATTTAGAGCCACACCTTTTTTCAGCAGTAAATGCCAAAGCTGCAGAGCATCAGCAAATGCACCTCTTCAACATAAACCTTTTAGGAGAGTAATATATGTTACAACAGATGGTTCAATACGTTCTTCTAAGTTCTATCATTTTGTCACAAATACTAAAAGCCTCGATTGTATGGCCTTTTCTACAATAACCGTCAAGAAGAGTATTGTAAGTACAAGAATCGGGCTTTAACTTCCAACTGGACATGCTTATCACCAGTCCCTCTGCCTCGTGAACTTGACCTAGTTTGCAGTACCCATTGATAATGGAATTGCAAATGAACAAATTCATCTCCAGTCCCAATCCCAGCATATCATCCTAAGCACGCTCATCCATAGTAAACGATAGCACTTGTTTCATATCCTGAAGCACCTTCTCAGCCTCCTCCATCTTGTAAACTTTGCAATAACCCTTAATCACCAACGTATACGTAACAGCATTCATCGAAACTCCTCTGTGTTCCATCAACTCCAACACTCCCTCAACCTCTCATACATCCCCTAACTTGACATATCCATTGATCAAACAATGGTACGTCACCACATTCGGTTCAAACCCCAAACCCTCCATTTCTTTCACAAGTTCTAAAGCTTTACCCACTCTCCCACACTGACAACACGCATCCACCATTATAGTAAAAGTACATACATCAGGAACAATCCCAACCCTAACCATCTGCTCATAAACAACGAAAACAGTGTACAAGGTGATGGTTGGGGTGACAGCAGTGGGGTGGCTTTTCAATAAATAATGTTCGTTGTTTATATTGAGTTGGTGATGTTAATCATCCGATTTTGTAACGTCTTAATCGTGGTGCTTGAAGATCTAGGTCGCTACAAATTGTAACTTATGCTTTCAGTTTTAAGTACTGAATTGAATGATTAACCCACACAACATAGCCTGTCGGAGCCCTCGCCGCCACTCCCCAACCCCCTCCCATCATCTTTTTTTTTTGGCCAACATTGTATACATCACCATCTTTTTTTGTTTTTTTTGGGCCAAAATTGTATACATCAATGGATGGTTAGAGGAAAATTAGTGAGTTAACTACCAAAAGAGGTCCAGAGCAACACTGCCCACCACCATCCATCGAGTGCAATTTTGTTCACCCTCCTTGAAAGAGGGTGAACATTACCCTCCCTCTTATTGGTTGAAATGGTGTAGGTCCCACCCCTACAATACACTTTTTGGTAAGCATGACATCATTTTGTGGTGGGATCCACATCATTTCAACCAATAGGAAGGAGAGTAATGTTCACCCTCTTGAGTGGAGGGTGAACAAAATTAAATTCCCATCCTGATGCTGTCTTTTTCTCTTCCTTCTTCCCTCATCTCTCTCTCTTTCTGTGTGTAAATGCTCCACACATTAGCCAATGCAAATAAATGCTCCAAGCAGTTAAAAAACAAAAAACTGCAAATGCTCAAAAAATAAGTGCTACAATTCAATTTTTATTCATGAATGCTCCACACATTAGCCAACACAAGTAGCTGCAGCAGATACTTTTAATGTGTCATAAAATTAAATAACTGTTATGTGCAAAATAGTAATCGATTAGAAACCATCTTATCAAAAACACTACTCCACTACCAAAACCATCCTAAAAATGTGAAAACAAGAACTGTAAGAGGCACTAGAATTCCACCGTCTAGTGAAAAGAAACCTAGGGCTATTATTGGTATGTCGTTGAGTATTGAAAGATTTTCTTTTCAATTTTCTTAATGCCTGTAAGTGGAAGTTGGAGTTTGAGAGAACTAGATTGAGGTCATATAGAATCACTGTTCTTATTATTATTATTCTACGAAAAAAGAGTACTTAATTTACAGAGAACAAAAAAATAGGAAACAGAACTGACAATGTCAACCTCCCGATGGCACCCTTCGCTCAGTCTCAGCAGACTTATCAAGAGGTGCTTCTGAGAGAGTACCCAGATAGGCCACTTCTCCATTTTCATTGCATAACAAACATAAAACTGAATGGAAGTACAATAAAAAGTAGACAATTGAAACCAAATACACAAAAAACTGCCTTCTAACTTACAAATATATACAACAGAATTCACAGAAACTTTATGTAAGTACAACAATAACGTACCAGAAGCCACGATAAGAAACAGGGGCAACAACCCTGTACGCATTCAGAGGATAGCCGGGAAGCTGAGGACCCATTTCTCAATTCATGTTGCGATACAGCGCAGAGGGTTACCATCGTAAACTCAGAACCACTCAACCATACATCTTGGATATAAACCTGCCTCTGTTGCAACAGTAGAAAGAGCCTGTAGTTCCTTCTGGACTTTCCGCCTCTCATAGAAGACGGAGCATGCCAGTGATGTGCACTGCACACCACTTTCCAGGGTCCAGTCTCCACCCCGACAATGCCGACAAATCTGCAAGAGAATTTAACCATCAATACAATCTATTATATTGGATTTCACTCAGAGCAAGAAAATATTCACATGTAGACAGGCACACACACACACACAGCTTGTAGTAATTGGAAGTGGAAATCAGAATAAGCAACAAAAAAGAGAGAGCAAGGAATCGGGGTATTTGAACTATTAACAGCAATACAAGATCTGTAGCCTTGTTGTAGTATTATAGAAGGTGATTACAGAATTCATCATAGAAGGAGATCATTGTAGCATTATTCGACCAAATTCAGAAGTTTCCAGACTTCTTTATTCACCATACCATCCACAAATTATCACAACGAAATCGAATGAAAAACGTTGATGCCTTGCAAGTTCTTCAAAATTCACCATTTCACGATTCCAAAATATCAATGGATGATCTCAACACCCCAGACCATCATCTCATGGACCCAATGGAAATCATCACTTTCTGGAGAGTTCTTCAAACTTCAATACAATCTCATATCAAAATGTTTCCCCGGTAAAAAATCAAGGGAAAGTAAGGTACAACCGGGAATAAAGGGTTAACGTCGGATCTGGAGCAGCTGCACCCTTTAATGAGGAGGTGCAAGTGAACCCCGGTTTCCAAAAAAGAAAGAACCAGAAAAGTAAAAAAAACATTACTTTCGCATCAGAGATTAAAATGAACCTCTTGCGCTGTTCAAGTAAACCCTCTAGCAGCCCAAAAAAGTCAAACCCGCACTTCATTAATACACAAAAAAAGCCCAATCCACTAGCTGGTAGCCTGGTACCCACTCCCAAAGGACCAAATTCTCTGTCTGCTCTTGCAAACTGACCTCTCACACTGGTTACTTATAACGAGAAGTACGAGTAAAATAGAGCTGATAATGAAGCTATACTACACGATTTCAGAATATGAAACTCATCGTGGTCAAGAGATATGAATGTGTGAAAATATTCCATTTGCTTATGTTTCGAAAAGTTCATTGTCGTTAGTTGTTCTTTATTTTGTAAAAAATAGAATGCGTAGCATTAACTTCTTGTATGTCACCGCTGACTCAAATTCTTGGAGCCACCCCTTGTATGGATCTTATCTGATGCGAGCAGTCATGGAAATAAAGGCGACCATTCCATGCTACATTTGACGATTAAAGTAATGATACTCACAGCAGCAAGATGTTGGATCTCTCGTTCCAATTTTGAAGTTCTTCCAATAATAGCTATCGCAACAGCAGCTTCATTCTTTAAACATTGACCACATAAGTGGGCTGAACCCTGGACCAACTCACCACAAAGGACACAATGCTTCGACAGATAGTAGTAATCAATTCTAGTTCGATGAGCATTCGGAGCATAAGACTGATGTTTAGCAATAAATTCCCGTCCCAGGCGAGGCATTTCTGAAAACCACTGGTTCAAGTCCACTCCAACAAGTCCAAAAACTCTCTGCAATGCTGGTATTATCTGCTTCGTAATGTAATAAATATCGTTCAATCTAAAGGGGGAATGGATCGCCAGAAGGTCCAGGGGGTCCACCACCATATCAACCAGACGAGACCCAGGTTCACCGTGGACTACGACATAGGATATTCGTTCTCCATACCGTGGCTCTGCCCTAGGGTCCGTCCTCATTGCTTTAGCCGCCACAATTGCAGCGGGTGGGAGTGATGAGGAAGCCCTTGTGCTGTAGGTACCTAATCGAACCTCCTTGGCAAACACAAAATCCTGAAGAGAAACCCTGCCAGATAAAATCCGTTTCCACTGACGAAGCAAGTACGCTTTAACCTGTATACACACATATAAGTAAGGAATAAAATTTCCCATTTATTTCTTAAGAAACAAACCGATATGTTTCCATCTTGTAATAGACTGAAATGAGACACTACTGGAATAACAAAGCGTTTCAAATGAAAAGAAGCATTGTATAGTGAGACACATCAGAAACTACATAGCAAAACAAAACTTGTATCAACTCGAACATGAAAATTATTTGACAATACTTGACCATTTGCGTTTAATAACGTTTTACTCCCTCTGTCCCAATTTGTTTGTCCAATTCTGAGAAACCAACTTTTTAAGGGAACACAATGATTGCACCTAGACATATTCAACTATCCAACATGTACCCTTCAACTTTTTTTAGAAGTTACTTTATTTTTCAAAAGAAAGAGCAAAAAAGGAATCTGATCTATGGAAAAGTCAAAGGGACAAACATTTTTGGGATATACAAAAACCTAAAAGTGGACAAACAAATTGCAACAGAGGGAGTACAAATTAGCAAATCTATATATAAATCTAAAAAGCATGATTAACAATAATAATGCTTTAATGCACTTAGAGAAGTTCTACTCCATGCGTCTAACCATGGGAGTAGAACATGTCAAAAGGTCACGCAAAGAGCTTAATATACCTAAATTTCATCTATTCCTTTTCTTATCGGGGGGATTCCTATACTATTAACAGCAACGGTAGTTCCAAAGCCAAAAACATTAGAGTTAGTCCGAATGAGGGTGCATCACTAGCAATGCTCCATCAGCTGAAGACAGTACTCGCAGTATCTTGTTAAATACAGAGTATTGTTCATAAAATGTTGCAAAATGTGGAGTGAGTGAGATCTATGTTAATCTAATTTATTACAGGTTATATTTTCTTTAAAAATAACCAAAAGGCCAGGAAGACGGTGACACTTTGAAAGTGCTTAACTCAACTGCCATGCTTAGCTAAGATGCCATGCGCTGACCTGGCCCCATAATGGCAACAGTTTCCCAGAAATAATATGCAAGGTATAGATGGTCACCTATACACAAACGAGCTCGAAAATTTTGGACCACAAAGGGAATGCTTTTCTTATCTTGCCACATTTAGCTACATAAAAAGCAACACCTCAAGCAGAATCAAACTCAGAATAATATGCTGTCGATACTAAGTATGTATCTCCTGCTGAAGTTGAACTACACAGACATCACCAAAGAAAAATCATGATGCCCAAGATTACTCAAAAAACAGCAATAGCAACAGAAAATGTACTACTAAAAGGAACTTTTGCAAGACCTTAGGTTCACTTTCGGGAAAGTGAACTGATAACTCAGTTTTACTAGTTACTGTTTTTACTTCCTATAGTATTTAAAGCTGTCAATATCATTTTGGACTGTCCTTTTTAAATCATAACAATTTCTCCCTTTCCAAAACCTTTTTCAACTAAGCTAATTCTCTCTCTATTAGATTCTAGGGAAAGAAGAAGATATTGTATTGCAATGCTTGAGTTTTAATTGATATTTACCATACACATACAAACTTCATGTGTAGGCAGAACGATTACAACTTATTCCTAAAAGATCTAAACATCATCAGTGGGTGCTTCCTTAATGTCAAAATCTGTGTTGTATTCAGCTCGAGGTGATCAAAGCATGTAGACTATTAAATGAAAAGATACATAGTACCTGTAACACTCTCATTTAATATCCTATTGACAGATACGGAGCTTGGCCTTAATAGCTGATGACGGTAGTCAATGATTCAACACGCAAAAGCTTTTGATAGAGGATTTTACAGACATCAAGTAAAAAGTGCATACTCACCTGATTTATATCTTTGCGTTCAAAAAAGGTCCTCAGTGACTGCTCCATTATCTTGGATACAGACCCACATGTATCTCTTCGGACCGTCTCAATACCTTTAGCATCGAACACGGGTTTGACTTGGTCAGGGCTCTCATAACTGTAACCCACGTAGCGCTTCTTCGTGAGGAGGAAACAAGAATGATAGACCTTCTCCATTCTCAATGTGACAGGATTTGGATTCGCCGCAGTTACTGCAGATGCAATCTCACGTCCTATTTCAAATGATTCTTCCATAGTGCGTCCTCTTAGGAGAACAAACATACTGCACCAAAGAACCCGTTTCAACTGATAAACCGTCAAACTCAGAACAGGAAATGCAAAAACAGCAAAAAGATGGTCTACGTTAAATAACCACTGATTGTAACTCAATAATTCGCCAAATACATGAGGATCACCTTCTTAGATAGAACCAACACCACAAGCTTTCAGTCTCTAAATAGTTTTCATGGACGGCTACAGTCATAATCAGTATTTCTAGAACCACAAAGCAATCAGCACATTCGGCCATGGAATACATATGTTGAGCTACAACAATGGTTAAAGAGCCTAACATAGCTAGGTTAAGAGATAATTGACCATGCCATGACGTTGGATCAATAAATATGCAATTTTTTATTTAATGTGAAATAAATTCACAATAATTGGTCCATTTTTCAAATAAAAAAATAGCGATACAGATTTTGGTCGTTTTTATCGAACCGTATCTATCAAAATTCCTCCAGTAAAAGAAAAAAAAAAACCTCTTAATTAAATGAATCCTCTTTTCCTAATCTCATTAAACTCCCACTAACGTAAACAAGGTCAAGAAAAACATTGGAATACAGACTGAAATTCATCATGGCAAGTACGATGGTGCAGATTGTTGTCAACAAGTGGCTCTATCATCAAAGCAAAAATAATCTACCTTCACAGACCTGTTTCATTTGTATGGATCTCGAATCATGATCAGTACCAAAGGACAATTGTATACCTGTCTGTGTCACCGTAGATGACTTTAGCGTTCCATCTATCATGGGAATTTACAAAGGATATAGCATTTTCCAGTGTTCTACGGCCACATTGAACGATACTATCTGCAAGTTCTGCACAAGGCATGCGTCCACTAAATCCGGCAGCCGTATAGCCGTATGTCACATTCGCTATTAGCTTCAAAGCAAGCTGTCTTGCATTAAATATCTGGCAACAATAACCAAATAAAAATAAAAATAGAGGAATGAACTCAACAACTTATACATGCCTTGAAAGATCAAAGGGCAGTTCTGACCAGCAATTCTACCTATATAACAGCGGATTCTACAACACCCCTTGAAGCTATATGCAAAACAGCAAGTAAAACAAAACAAAAAAAAAAGAAAGAAAGAAAGAAAAAGAATAGGTAGATCACACAAGGATGGTAAAATGTCCCCTACAATAACCTAACGAGGAAGCCCCTTGTCTTGCCAACAAGTCTGTCTCCAATTGTCCAACACAGGCATCCATCCACATAATCCCTGCTGCAAAAGGTCAGATCAAACACAATCTCTCTTACAATAGGGTGTGTTCAAGACTTCCAGTGCATTATCCCATTGAAACGTCAAAATCTCTCCCCAGCCACATAGTATCACACTAGCTAACTATTCCACTATCTTCCATTTATTTATGACGAGTCTTACTTGACTTTTCCAAGTTCCAACTACTCGTAAGTTCTTTCAGTCCGACATGGAGTTTGTGCTTTGAACATCGTAGAGCAAACTTCTAAGATCGCCCAAAAGAGCGAAAAGCTCAACCTCCTGAATTGTATATCCCCAGCCACCTGACTGGAAGGACTTTGAATTTGCTTCTTTGACAGTATCCCCAATGACACCACTTGATGCCTAACCTTCCACCATTTTCACAAGGAATGGACTATACTGTTGGGGACAGACATCATATAAAACTATGGGACGCAAAAGAAATAAAAATGAGAATAACAGAGGAAAAAAGGAGTTTATTTCACATTTTATGCATTTGTCTCTTTCATTTACACCGTAATGGCTATAATCCTTCATAGACTTCCATCCCTTAGTCAAAGCAAACAATATTTATCTTTTGAAGGAAAAAAAAAACATCTAAAGAAGGCATAAAAGATAGATTGTCACACAAGTCTAGAATGCATGCAAAATTCAAAGTCGGATTTTAAGTGTTCCCACACCCTGTGAAGAACTTGCTGTGATGGGGCCAACTTCTTCATAGCTTGTTTCACCATAATCCTAGTAGATAATATTTCCTCCAATAAGCGAGGTAGTACGCCTTTGCGAACCTATAAATAGAATGAAATGGAGGTTATTAAGAGAGAACCAGAATGATTGAAACCATGAAAAAGCCTTAGATATAGGCCAGTGAAAACGAAGGATACTGGAAAAATAAACATCCCGAATGTGTAAGAGTAGAAACCTACTTGTAGAAGCAAATGAACAAACCAAACATACACATACGAGGGTGAACATCTTTTCCAAAATAAAACACAACTAATTTGACAAAAATTATAGTAGCACCATTGACAATGAGATATTAGAAGGTATAACTGAAGAAGGAACAGCATTCATCTCCAGGAACCCATTAAGAACTGAACTATATATTATGAAATTGGGAAAACTATCATTTATCAACATTCTCTACACCCATACAACACTCCCATACAACACCAGTAAACAACACTTCTACCCACTCAGAAAAGAAAGGGTGCGAAAATAATTCCTCTCGTTTACTGCTGCCTGACCTTAGCTGGAATTTTTTCCCCTTACGTCTGTTTATGGAGGAACAGTATAATGCTGTGCAAGTAAAGGCTCACCAGAAAAATTAACTCCCAAAAGGGGGCTTGGTGTTGGGTGGGTGGGTAGGCTAAGGGTTTCAAAGAAGACTCAGGTACAGATATTGCATAAGCAATTTGCTACTTTTAGCATCAAACAAAGTGAACATGGCGACTATCTGATCTCACAAGACAATCAACTCGAGTTATGATAGATACATAAAGATCAATGCAGAAATCCATCAAATAGTACTCTGATTTGTATTCCTGATATGAAAACCAAAAAATAACACAAACAAGAACATTATTCCATTCCATGCATGTTCAAGTCACTGCGATCTATTAAACTGAAGAAAGTGATCCAGAAAACATAGAGACGAGAATAATATAGAGCCTGTGAAGGAGTACCACCTTTGAAGGAACATACATAACACCATTTGGAGTGAGCAAAATTTCCTGCTTCAGATCTCGCAACACATGTAGATCTGGTGAAAATGAACTAACGCCAAGGGTATTTGCCTTAGAAGGCACCACATTTCCAAGGCACGTGCAGAAGCAGAGGTTGTATGCAATTATCATTGACGGATAAAGAGATTGAAAATCTAAAACAACAACTGGATCTGCATAAAAACCAGATTCCGGCTCCATTACAAGGGGTAAGCATTCCATTGCAGGTTGAGAAGCGACCTAATTAAGACAGCCAAATCAGGTAGTGGCCACTGACGAAAACATCTTTTGCATACTAAGAGGATTTACTGGCAAGATGATGAATACAAAACATCAGCCCATGCTTCAAAAACCCACCAAAAGCCAACTAAAAACATGTGGCACAGACAGCATGCAAAATCTTCAGCAAAATCAAATCAGCGAATTAAGCATAACAAAATAAAACATTCTTGTGGAACAAGTTATCCCACCTATCCAACAAACAAGTTTTTATAGCTAGAGGACCCTTTTCAAACAAAGTAAAAGAAGCAAATTAAGGACGATCTTTTGTGAAACACACTGCACACACACATAGAGGGGCCGGTTCAAGGGACAAAACATTTGACACAAAACTAATCGGATATCAGTAAGGGATTGATTGGGTCATTCAATTTTATCCAGTCAAATTTGACAGGAAACAACTAAATGAACCGATCAAGCCCTTACCAATATCCGAATGAGTTGATTTTTTAGTAAGGATAGTTAGACTACTTTTGCGCAACTCCACCTCCCAGGTATTGTTCATGCAGGCTAATTAGATTCAAGATCCTTACAAAATGTACCAGAAGAACTGAACTAAGTCTTGTCTGCAACTTAAACAATCTAACAAGCAGAGAGAATTCCAATTAGGAAGCGTATTATTCCAGCCGAACCCTACCCCCAATGCTAACCCCAGCACAACCACCATTGGCCACCAGCTCCTATCTCCCCCACCGTCTCCCACCTCCAATCTAAGAAGCACAGACAATTTTAAGAAGGTAGTGTGTACAGGTGAGACCAAGTCGAACAACGACACTCTTCAGACATTTACTGCTACAACAAACAAATTAGGGATAATATTTTTGTGCAACATTTTGCACACTAGTGGCACTCCACTTTTTTGATGCACCTCCATTTCCCAGGTATTGCTCATGAAGACTAATTAAATGCAAGATCCAAAACACTGAAACAGAAGTGCTAAACCTAAGCCTTGCCTGCAACTTAAACGCATGTCGAGAATGACCGCCACTTCATTATCTCCCTCTCTTTGTATTCCCAAGGGAGAACCAGAGGCTAAGGTTGGAATATCCCAATCTAAGAAGCACAGAAGATTCTATGAAGGTAGCGTGTCTGTTTGGGAAACATATTGGACACCAAAAATCTTTGGACGCTCCTAACACGTGCTGGACAGTTCTCTAAGCTTTCTGTGTTACTTTTTAAAACCAGACATGCACATGTAAAACACCCCATAACAGCCATAAAATGCAACATTAGACTCTTCAAAAAAAAAATTCAACATGAGCATTAAACATACCTCAGAATGGACCACAACTTCATATGGACCTAATCTTATTGTTCGATTAGTTAGGGTAAAAGTTTTCATAACCACAATAACCTAAAAAGGATCCCAACAAACTGATCCACTTTGTCAATGGCTGAATTAAAAGTGATGGTGGTGATCCATTTGGCACAATCTGACCTAATCCACATTATTATCATTAAACAACCGACATAAACACGTATGGTCTACTTTTTATCCCAACAGACCATTACACCACCACCACCCAAACCCCCTCTCACCTCTACCATGAACCAGTTGCTAATTTATCGTCATGTCTTAGTATTCCAGGTCTCCTCTGGTAATGCACGAAGGCCATGGCTGAACTAGTTAAGAAGTGAGAGCTCAAAGACTTCAAGAGTAATTGGTGAACTTAAAGCAAGCATTACACTTTTCAATGCCTACTTCTGCTGCTCTTGCTCGGTGACAAACCTCCCTGAACCCCCAAAAAAGAATATTCTTAATAATACACCATTGAAGTTGGTAATTATCGATACAAAAATTATCGATGTTGGATTTTCCCTTTGTTGTCCCGTTATACCTTGCATTTCAATGACATTTGTTCAGCTTCCAAAATGACTGGAGATTTAGTAGTCATCAGATTTGAGTTCCGGTTACAAGACTAAGTTTATATAGTTAGGACATATGGAGTAAAAATCAACAGATAGAAACTGGCCATTTTACAAAATTAGAACCAGCCTCTAGTAGCAGAATACTTTCTCCCCAAGCAAATTCAAAACTTTTAGATATCAAATATCAAGATAAAACCTCTACAACTAGGTTTCTTACAACAACTCAAATAAGAACAAGAGGTCATTGCACCCAACAAAGGAAATTATCAAAATAAACAGCAGATTGTTTCCAGAAATCAATCGAAATTGTTAATGAATCGTGCATATGATGATTGTGCAGCAACATTCTCATAGTCAACGGGGATAAATGCATCATCAGAAACCATCAGAGTTAAACAGGAGACAAAAACCTGTTGGCTCCCAGGAGAAATGGCAACATAATTTTGTGTGCGCGCCAATCTCATAAGCATAGATTCAACACGATACTGTGAACCTCGAGAAAGAACAGAGAAGAAGTCAATCCCAAAGACACGGGCAAGTTCTGACGTTCGGTTTATCTGCAAAGTCATACATCAAGTAAGGCAACATTTTTACTTTTCCACCCATACTGGCTAAACGAAAAATGAAGAAAAGACGAGATATGCTTTCTTTCCACCACAATACGTAAAGGCCCTTGTTGATAATCATCAACATAGAATACTTAGAACCACTAGTGAAGAATGAGAAAAGAAGCATTTCTTATGTAATAAATAGTCTCTTCTGAAGTGAGGCAATAATAATGTCCTACATATATCGATAGAGGGCACAACTCCTAAAAAAACTGCATACCATGTCAAGTTGATTCATTATCTCAAGATTCAGCTTCGCTCTATCCACAACATATTCAATGCATCGGTACCTTGCTCGCCCTGGACCGCTTGAAAACCATCTTGCCAATAGTTTACATTGAATATATGGAACTCTTCTCCTCAAAACAGCTTCAGCTACAGCTTCAACTGTGTACATGTTAAGCTTAAGTTCACCGCGCATCAGTCGCCAAATGTTGAGGACAACCCTACCACCAACACGGAGACCACTTGCATGAGTCCGACCCCATTCGTCATCAATTACTAGATCTCCAAGTTGAATAGAATCAGAAACCAAAGGTTCTGGAAGCAAATTATCCAACATTCCTGTGTCAGACACACCTGACTCTCTGGCAGCAACCTTCATTTCAGTTGGTGTACGCGATATGCCAATAAGCAAACTGATGCCAAGATGCATCGCTCTTTCAGCCAGGTAGCCAAGGGAACTACCTTGAATATCCCAACCCATCAATATATCTGGATCAATGGAACGAATAATATTCATGAAGTGGCTGAATAGCTTCTCCTCAGAACAAGCGAACACTTTGCAATCTGATATTCCATCAGGATTACTGTGAACAGGAAAAGCACGAGAAGTGAGAACAATTTCACCCCATCATAAACACTGCAATTTTACCAATCTATTCTGTAACCCATTTTAGTTTTTCTCCTCTATAATTGTATATAAGCCCTCTAAAATTATTTTTAACCCTAATAATAATTTAGATTTCCGAATTAATCCATGTAAGTTGACCCCTTGAAATTTACATCTTTCTAGGAGCCCACTTTAAGTGTACGTAGCACTAAATTTTTGCATCTTCCTATTACTTTTATTGTTGTTGCTTTATATCACACCTTGCGTAGCACTAAATTGATGCACAATGTTTTCTAGCATCAAGTCGTGATTCCAAGAGCCCAACTCGACTGCTGCCAATATTTATAAGTTCTTCCTACAGTCTTTTTTTAATTTCCACAATTATCTGGTCGGTCTATACATTTTTCATCGCAATAGATTCCAACAGTACGAGACATATTCCAAGTCAAGTTCCACTTCTATTCGATAAAACAAACCCAACCCTGGTAGACCTAATGGTTTTCTGTTGAAAACTCGAAGGTGACCCACCGTACATAGCATTAACAAAACCAAGTTCTACACAAGGACTCAAATTTGAAGTCAAAACCAGCCAAAAGAACAAAAAGAGGAAGAAATAATACCTTTGATCCTGTTCAGTATTGCTTCGCAAAAGCACGTAAACATTTAGCTTGGAATCATTGTCTTCCTGAAAAGCAAGAACTATGACATTAACGGCATCAAAACGAGGGTCGGGTCGTAACTCCCCTCTAGATTCTGCTTGAACCTGAAAACCAGAATAGCAACCCATTGAAAGCTCAAAATCTAGTTACCTCAAATGTACACAGATACTAAGAAAGCAAAGCTAGTTCATATCAAACAAAAACATCTAACGCTAACACAATTTCAAGTAGATGATAAGAAACTACTAAAGAAGGCACAGGAAAGCAGAGAAAATATTAAGTTAGAAGGCCTTTTTAAAAACATAAATATCTCAGTAAGTCTGAAAGGTGTGTGAGAAATGAAAAGACAACATAAACTGAGTTTCAGAGTATTTCATTATCGTTTGATTCAAGATAGGAAAAAGCTTTTTTCAAGTACCTCTACACTCAGCAATGTTAGCTGCTGACCCCCACCAAAACTTGCTGGATCACGGAATCCAATTTGGCTTACAGGAGTTGGCTTTGATTTCCCATCTGGGCCAGAAATCTGAGACATATCCAGCAAGCAATCAGAGCATTCTTTTCCTTCCGTAGAATGGCTTTCAGTACGATATACTCCATTGAGATCTCCATGGGCCTGTTTTCCTGTCACTTCCTTTACTAAAGGATTCATCTCAGCATTGAGATCTCCACGAATTTGTTGTTTTTGTTTACCCAGAATAGGAGACTTGACAGATACCGAGCCGGGTTCTGGAACAGGCTTCCCGCAGCTCTCTACCCAAGAACCTTGTGAACCGATCTGACTGCCAGAGGAGCCTGATAGGAGACTTTGGAAGTCACAAAAAATCTAAAGAGTTCTTCTTTCCACTCAAAGAAAGGAAATACTTTACCTTTTGGGGATGATGGCTCCATAGAGGCAGCATAAGAGTTTTGTCCTGAATCACCTATTGTTACCAATTAGTTGAAAAATGCAAGAATAAAATGAATGACAAGCTTGTTCACTAGTTTGAGACAATACCTGAGTCAACATGCAATAGCCATCTGGAAACACTGTCTGCAGACGGGGGTGAAACCACAGGTGTCAACATATACAAGTAAGATCCATCATTTTGATAGTGGGTAGGCACACCCACGACACGTTTGTGAGGATCTAAGTCATTATTTGTTGAGCTCTTCTTATGCACCTCTCCATCTTTCAAGCAGTTGCTCTCAAAAAAAGGAAGGATTTCGTCTACAAGTTTTCTCTGAACTGCAGTTGTATGACAAATAAACATTGTCAGTTAATAAACACAAAAAGAAGAGACTACAATGTCCACACCAATATCCTGTTTAGTGATGTAGTGGCTTCAAATAAAGTGCTTTTCAACAAACACCATAATAGAGGTTTGTTACTGTTCATTTGAAGCTTCTTGTAACAACTTTCACTACCTCTCATCTAACAAAGCCCCACCATACTGCTTCCACTCAAGGAATTTATTGGTGGCAACCCTATGAAAGCGAAATTGCATTAAAGAAGGAATCAAACTTAGTATGATGCAATGTGAGGGCGTCAAAAACTCTTTCGAGTTGAACACACCGTGACACCAAATATGGACTTCTAATAAAATCAAAGCACCATAACGAATAATGGTTTTAAATTGTTCCACAGTAAAAAAAAGGACCACGTATCAATGCAAAAGTTCCAAATTTAATGCTGGGCAAAGAGACCAACCACCTAAACAACATTGACAATTTCCCACCAATCTTATTGCACTTATATAGATTTATATCCAGTACACAACAAATGAGAATGCTGTAATAAAATTGCTATCACAACATAATTCGGGGGAATAGTGAGGTTCAATAAAAATTCTTGAGCGGATCAGTACATTAATGTATCTGATGGATGCGCTAGTATTAGAGATGCATTTCCTTGTCTTGGCCTATCAACTAACACGAAAAACTAAAATTTTAAAAACGTTAATGCCAAAGCACAAAGGACGAAGGACAAAAACGCAGGTATGTATCAAGGTAGAAGGTTCCAAAAAGCAAGAGAAAGGAGACATGGCTACCATCTTGAATACAAGCAATGCCTTGCTCTTCTCAGAATTTCAGTTATGCCATGGCCTCTTCTAACGGGCAAGAGTAACATTTGCAGGTTAAGGCAGGAGCTTTCAAGTACAATCGAAAGTCACCAAAAGATTGTAAGACAGGGTACCGTGAACTTCCCATTTGAGAAGGCATTGTGCCATAGTGTTTACCTGTTCTCCAAGTAATGAAAAAGAGGAAATAGAGAACAAACAATGACAATTGTCCTTCGCGAGAGTGAGAGATGGTAGCCAGTTGCGTATCAACTTCTTATTTGACTTTGTTTTTCTCTTCTATTATTCTAAAATACAAGTCAGATGACCTTTCATCTCTTTGGAGCTGACAAGTTATGGTAGCCAGTTAATGACTAACGTAATAAATATTGAATGGCTAAACAACTAGATAGGAATCGGAAACCTTACACAAAGGCTACCATGTCACACAACTGTTAAAAATAGTTTTGGTCTTAAGGAAAATGCTCATGGTAGTTATGGTCTTTTGACAATGATTATCACTGAATATGCCATCAGCGTATCTTACCTAAGTTTTATTTGTTTCCAGATCTGAAGTTATTTTGGTAATTGATGTCTTCGCTAGACAATGTCATATGGATACATTGTTAGTGTTCTATGAGATCTGTAGTCATAGTAGACAAACATAAGTAGACAGTCGACAACTCAGTATCACTATGCAGCCTCTCCACGGAGCAAGACCAGAACTTGGAGAACTTGATTTTGTAGTATGAGGAAAATGCTAATGCCAGCCCCATGGGTGAAGCCTAAACCTTTGCAAAGGTGAAACCTAAAGAGAATAGACAAGATTCTTTCTTTCCAGTAATTACCAAAACCATTGCACATTGCAACCAAAATGTAAAGAGTATCGCCGATAAGAAAAAAGTTCTTTTAAGAGAGTATCTTTTAACCCTTGTCCCTTTACCAATTACTCCCTTATAATCTCTATAGCAAGATTTAATCCTAATCCATAGTTGGGATGGAGGATTTTGGACTTTCAAGGGGAAGTGAGGATTTGGAGGTGATTTTTGCTTGGATTACAACTGTAGGAGAACAAAGGAAGGGACAGGGGAATGGAGGGGAAAGAGTACAATCATTTTTAGCACATCGCTTCACCATCAAAAGTGGGAAGAGATGGAGGGGAAGTACAGTGATACAAATTATGACGTTGTAACGAAAAGAGTTTACAAGATAAATAACACAAGATTTCCAAGATAAAGGTAAAGAAAGTAAAATCATATTTGCCTTGTTTAGATGGTGTTTTGAAAATTTTTGAGTTTGGTTTTTGGGTAATGGGTGGAGAGAGAAATTAGAGTAATAATTGGAGATAGGTGTAATGAGTAGAGAGAGAAATGAAAATAATGATTGGAGAGAGGAGAGAGAAATGAGAGTGATGATTAAAAGTAGGGGTAATGAGTGTTTTTCGAGTTGGAATTTTTTTTTCAAAATGCAATCCAAACAAGGCAATTATCCCCTTCACTTTCCTTTCGCAATTATTGGTAAACCAACCACAAGGAAGGAGACACAATCCTCCCTTCTTCATCTTCTTGTAAATCAAACAAGTGGAAAGAGTGTCTCCTTCCCTTCCCCTTATAACACACACTTCCTGAGGCCTATGCCTATCGAAATATCAAGAAACAAACCCTCACAACCAAAATCTATTGCAAAAGGAAAACTACCTATCTTGGGATACTGTTCACAGACCCAAACTAGCTGAAATTCAGTTTTGAAAGTTCCTTTATTAAAATTTTTTTCTGACAAGTCAGTCCTGAACCTTCCAAAATCCAAATGTAAAGTTCTGATAAGCCAACTATTCCTCTACCTTCTTTTACCTTCAATTTCACCACAAATCCAAAACTTGGCTGCAACCCAAACCCTTACGCACATTTCTCAGAAAATCCTGCAGGCTGGGTTTTTTATATCAAACCTTACTTTGGGAACTGGTTCTTCGTCAACAAACCCTGCACCCTTTCATCTGTTGAGTAAACAAAAGCATCCTATATGCCCTGAGATCTCCATCTAAAGTAAGAACTTTAGAGGCGTATGAACCCCTATATCTGCTCACACCACCCTCAGTCACGGACACCTAGTATAGTTGTAGGTTGTAATGATACAGCACTTTTATCCTGTGAACTGGTCACATCAAGAATGGAGTAAGCATTTGCCATATTAACCAATCATCCTCTTCAATCCAAATTCTCTCTCTCTCTCTCTCTCTCTCTCTCTCTCTCTCTCTCTATAGTTGTAGGTTGTAATGATACAGCACTTTTATCCTGTGAACTGGTCACATCAAGAATGGAGTAAGCATTTGCCATATTAACCAATCATCCTCTTCAATCCAAATTCTCTCTCTCTACATAGGTTGCATTGATGTTGCCAAATTTTTTAATGTTCTAAACCACACAAAGTTGCCTTCATAAAGTCACATGAGAAAAACAGTATGAGGAAAGCAACTTCTTGTGCAATCTTCTGCAGAGATCACATTCTCAATCTTAAAAAGGAGCCCCAGAGTCTACAGTACTGAAAGTAACAAAAAGAATGAAGGGAAAATTACTATATTTTCCCGTAGAGCACACAAACAAGGGCTTTAGGATTCTTTATTTGGAGGATGTAACAACAAAATAACAAAGAAGACAGGACAGTCTACCAACAAGCATGAAAAAACTACCCATTTGTTAGGTATCAGACACTTTGACTAATATAGTTTAGTGAATTCCTAACTGTTCAAGATTCTCTGTCGTATAAGCTTCGACAGCAATTGATACCAACGTGCAGCAAGATTAGTTCAAATCAGAAGATAAAATACGAATCATATTATTTTAACTACAACCGTTTTAGTAGTTCATCTAAACAAAGTAGATACGGGATATCTTGTATGCTGAAATTAGCAAGATCATCTCAACAAAACAAGAGTTCATTCCAGCAGCATGGTAGGAAATATGATCTTAGTACAAGAAAAGTAGCTGTGCCGGAGAAATCAACGATAAAATCAGATATCTCTTCACAACCATATTTCTGGTTACATGCCCTTTTCCTGTTGGCCACGCTAAAGACAGTCCAACAGGGGGTTGTTAAGCTAGGAAAATGCCAAGAAAATGTGGCAACACACATTTCCCTTGTGGCATTTTTCTTGCCATCAGTCAGTTTTTCTACCCGCCTAATGAACAAATGTAAAGAAAAGATACATAGAGTCCCAAGGCTAAGACTTAACGTATAACAAAAGCACTTTCCTTCCGTACATTCCCAAGATCTTTTCACCCTCCTATCGAGGCTAATAACCAACTGCTGGCTGCGATTAGCTTTCTCCTCTTTTATAGCTAACACACTTCTATTGGGTTTCTGAAGTATGATTCGGTTTGGTTTGCCAATTCACGAATTCTGACTAGGTTCCACAGAAACAAGGGTATTACGGTCATTGGTGACATGAAACCTTAGGATATCTACGCAGCAGCTGGGGTATCCTATGCTCTCCCCTTCATTCAATGCATAGTAAAAAGTTGGAGTGAGCCGTGGATGTACGTGCACCCAATTGGGAAACCATGCAAATCTTTGTGTCGTGCTTTCCGTGTACCCAATTGGGAAACCATGCAAATCTTTGTGCCGTGCTTTCTTTGAGTGTTTTTGCTTGATTATGCATGATTTGATTGTGTTGTGTGGTTTTGGGTCGAATCCACAACATCAACAACTAAAGGAATAAATGAATTTTCATAGTATACTACAACAAGGAAAATAACAAAAAAAAAATTGAGAAATTAGGAAGTAGAACTAGACCCAACTGTTACTAATAAAGTTAAAATAGGCAGATCAAAAAAAATAAAGTTAAAATAGACAAACAGAACCTTTTTTTTTTTGGAGCAACACAGATTCAGACGACTGAATGTTCTTAAAAACCAATCACCTAGATACTATAATTAAAGCTTCATATCTTACACCAGTGGCCAAAAATATAAGTTTCTTGACTTCGAATTCCAGCAAGATGTTAGATACAATCAAAGACAGCATCATTATAACCCTCCACATTCAGGCATCATGTTTATTGATGTCCGCATGTAGTGAGTGGGATTCCAGGTTGGACAGAAATAGCTGTTTCAACTGCTATAATAAGATTATATGGATGAGATTTATTGCTGAAACATAAGATAAAAGCAGTAGAAAAAATGACTTAAAGATAAGGCAGGGAACCTGATATTCCTCCATAACTTCCCCCTCCGTCAAGCGAAATGCGTTGGATAGTATTAAGGTCCACCATGGGGGGTTTCCTATGAAATGTCATGCCAATGAGTTCCATTGGATTGTTTCCAAAGTCAATAGTAGAGGAAACCGAACTGATAGGCACAGATAAGTCAGCAGCTTGTCCATGCTGTCCACCACAATTCTCAAACTGCAAAATGGTTGAGTCAGATGTGGGCTCCATGACCCCAATGTTTGTAGATGGCGTTTTAGATAGCTTGGGTATCGAGGTTTTTCCATCCTGGGCATTCTTAGATACACAATCATCTACACCTAAAATTTCCTTTTGAAAAGAAGCAGCAGACAAACTACTTTTACCAGTACAGTCTCCTAGCTTCAATCTCTCATTATCACATAGTTTGTCATCAGTATCAAAAATCTGCATCTGAACACACAAATTCGGTTGTCCAATGCATGTCTCAGAAGTTATGCGTTCCTTAAAATCAACACATTCCGAGTCTCCCATTCCATCATTCTCACAACAGGCTACAGAAATATACGAATTTTGATTCGCAGAAGTAAAAAACTCTGATGGGTTACTAGAAAATGAGGTGTTAATTTCTGTAGAACCACCACATGCTTGAGCGGTAACGTCATCAATGTGATAGCTATGTCTAGCATCATGAGCTATGGTTACCTCCATTCTTGGAGAAAGCTCAGAGTTGGCAAACTCCTGAGGCCTCTCATCCTGCCCATAATTCTGTATCGTGTGATCTTCTAAGGGTTTTGGGTAGTGTTGTTCCTCCTCCAAAGAAGCCTTTCTGACCCTTCGTTTTCTCCTCATCAAGTCACGTACAGAGGATCCAACTTGTTTACTTTCATCCTGGGCATCATAAACATCTCTGTCCGCCTGATTTCCAGATCCAGAACCTGTAAACTTACCTTCTACAGTTTCTGTGCAGCATCTACTAAAAGGTTCGAGGTCATCATTAACCTTTTGAGTCAAGGAAAAGGGTAAAGAACCCCATACTGGCTTTCTTTTCTTGCTTTTATGGGTAAAGCTTGAGCCAATTCCTTCCTGTTCATCGTCTTGAGGAAAACGCTCAATTTCATTGCTCATTTCTACTTTCGATGACTTACCAGCAGTAGGAATTGAGATTTGATCATCAGTGGACCCATCCACTTGGGGAATTGTGTTCTCCCGTGAAGGTTGTCGTAGATAGAAATTATGATCAGCAGAAGAAGATCCCCCCTTCAAGTCTTCAAAATTATTTGAATGGTCAACAGAATCAAGAATATCTTGACACTCCTGTTGGGATTCACTCTCAAAATCCATACTAGCTTTTTCCAGCACCTTATCCATCGTTGTTGCAGGCAACAAGGGAGTCAAAATGGTTTCACGTGCAAGCTCATCATCAGAGTTTATATCTTCTGCAGCCTGAGAGGAGGCAAGCCAACTAAGAAGCCTCAATGCTTCCTTCTCCATGACCTGAAGAAAGAAATGAAAAGACTTTCACAATGCTTGAAAATATTTCAATAACTCACTTTCCCTGCAGAATAATCTTGAGGGGGGGAAAAGTGAGCAACTTCTGGAAAAATACCTTCACATCTGAACTTCCAATAGTCCGAGATGTTTGAATGTCATCTGCGAGCAACAGTTTGGGACATAAAGCTTTTCCATTTCCCGGTATGTTAACATTGTCATCTTTGCACGGTAACCCCTGTGGCAACATCATCACTGTTTCATTACCTACTATCAAACGCTTCAAAGCTTCTCTGCCTTCGTTCTTCATGTCACAAAGTCCAAGTTCAACCTTCTTTTCCTCATTAGGTGAAGGTCTTATTAGCTCTACATCTCTCTCATCCTTCTCAAATGGAGTGCAAGATAAATCATTTTTTGATTCATTACACAATTCCATAAGCTTATTCTCAAATTCAAGCCCATGCAAAAGTGTCCTCAAGACATCTTCTGGAAGTGGTTTCCCAGGATCAGAGAGAAATGCCGCATCATGCATCCCAGTCCTTTCATATTCCTCCTATTACAAGAAAAGTAAAGTTGACCCACAGACAACACTATGGACAAAACAGCACATATAAGAGACATGCACACCTCCCAAATTGGAATTAGTGACTGGACCATTTTCACTTCTGAACGGGTTTGAGAGAGAGATGAGTACATTTTGAACTGCTGATTAAGTATATCTGCAAGACCACATGTTAAGTTATTTCAGCTTGGAATCCACGAAGGAACAAATGTGAAAATCTCAACGGCAAATTTGTGAAGCCAAACAAACCCTCAACAGTAGTGTCACCCTCGAGTTCACAGGTACTTTGCCGTTTAACAAGATGAACATCCTGAAAGGATGAACCAAGGTGGCTAGGTAACTCCCACATCCACCCATCTGGAATTGTGGAGGATATCCAAATCGGTGAATGAAAATCTGAATTGCTGTTTGAATCTGCCTAATGATAATTTTCCACATCAGAACACAGAAATATTCTGCATGCAAGGTAAATAGAGGCATAAAGCTACCCTCTAAATGTTTCTAGAAATGGAAGAATTAAACACAAAAAGAATAAATGAATTGAAACCTGAAGACACATATGTGGATTTATCTGACCCAGCTTCGTTTTCATTGTAAGCATCCTTCCTCCGGGAAAAAGCATCTGGTACTGGATGTCGGAACTTCATTTTTGATACATGTAGATATCCCATCCCATATAAATTGTAGTCAACCTATTCTTGCAAGGAGAGGGAAAAGAAACACATAGTGACATAAGAACAACACAAAGTTTACAATTGCATTACAAAATAAACAAATAAGTCGTCAATTGTGACTTAGCATTTGAAGGTGGTTTTACCTGACCTAGATCTAATAAAGAAGCATAACTACAGATGACAGAAGAGAAGTATAACTTTCTTTTTAATTCCTTTTCCAAAATTCAGTCGGGTCCTTAAGTCCATCCACAACCCAAAAAAAAAAGCCACAATATCAACATTTATGGCACTGAAGGCCAATTAAAAAAGCTATCAGCAGATTGGAGTAGGATGTCTAAGAGCATCCACACCCATGAATGCCGTTTTGCCATTGCCATTCTCATTTTTGGAAAATGAATAGTGTCATTTTGCCAAAAAAAATGGCAAATGTTCTTCTATTTCTTACAATCCCTCTCTATCTCTCTCAATCTCAAAAATGGCATTTTCCAAATTTGAGAGAATTTTGGCATTGTGGGTGTGGCACCCAATTTGCCATTTTTAGTGCCATTTTTTAGAAAATGGCAAGGAATGTTGCCAAAATGGCTCACCGGATATCTTAATCCTAACAAACCTAAAATCAATTCCCTGCCACATATTAGGAAATATCTCAAGAGTTCTTCATAGAAAGAAATAGTCATTCCGCATATACAACACCAATTTCATCCACTGTAAAATGAGGACATATACTACACCACAATAGTTGAAAATAAAAAGAATTGCTCAACGTTTGGCAAAATTGCCAGAGCAAGTACGAGCCCATTTTTCTTTTTGGCATAACACGCTTCTAATCGAATAGATCAGGTGTAGTTTATCCTTTCATGAATCCTTCTATGCTTATTTTGGACAGTTTCAATTACATCAAGTACAGAAAAGGTTTCAAGATGGAAGCATTGCTAACTCAAAGATACCTTTAAGAACTCAAACTAAAGATTTAAAAGTCAAAGAATTTCCTCGATACTGAAACAACGATCAGTTTCTTAGTACAAGTCACACTTACAAAGCAACTTACTTATTACAATTAGGACAGACCAAGATAATTTACGGTATGACAACTTTTTTGACTAAGAGGAAATAACAATACGAGACACCTGCTGCAGTCAGACACTCAATGGCAACACAAAATGACAACTGCTCGGCTAATTGGGAATCATCTTGCCTAAAGTGTTTCTACTCAATTTCCAGGGCTGCAATCGATATCCTTGATGTTAAAAGGACATCTTGAGTTTTCTGCATAATGGCATCATTGGATGGATCAACTTATATGGCCTTGTTGCAGCCACCTGGAACAATATCAGTCACTTCCGCTCCCTTTATAAGTCTTAAGCAACTACCTTTTCTTCAGTGCTTATAGAGCCCAGAGCTTTGCTTTCACTAGAGTGATGTACCAAAAGACAGTTTTTTCATCTGGGTGGAAGTTCGACCCTTATTCCCCCAATGTCTTACCTAAGGGTCTTGCATCCCACCTCATAAATTCGCTTTCCAACCAAGTCTCTATCTATCCATTTCTCATTATGATCCTGAGACCTCAATTTGGCCAATTTGATCCAACTTTTGGACCATTGCTTATTTGCTTATCATTAGGGTAGAAGAGAAATCAGTAAAGAGAATCACCTTACGATTGAATTGCCATGGTCGCCCAAACAAGAGGTGAAAGGCAGCGGTGTGTTATAGTACAACATTGCAACAACAAAAAATGTGACAGTCAAGGTTTAGGGCCTGAGGCGTAGCTCCAAATGAAAAAACTTTTTGACTTCTTTCTTGTCCGATTGAAAATACTCGTACAGACTTACCCTTTAGTGGATTTGATTCTATACTCATCTCATAACTATTGTATATCACCCCAATTGTTAATCTGGTCATTTTAATTTCACAGTAGTAGGTCTTGTATTTTGCCTAAGCTAGCTGTTTTGGTATGGAGTTGGAATTTCAAGTTAATTTTCTAGAATACTGTGGGGATAAGGTTTAACTTAGCCTGATTTCATTTTCCCTGGTGAGACTATGAAAGTAACTATTGGATTCCACGTAAATACTAAAATCGTAATTACCAGGAACTGGAGAAGAAAGGGAATATGTGATTCATGGGGTTGTAAACTCCTCTCTAGAACGTCACCTCCCTGCAAAACAATGGCTTAAACCCATGGGTCATGAGATCACATATTTATCTACTTCTATTATCTGATTTTCAAAACACAGGCAAACTTCACAAATTTAAATGGACCCACACGCATAACAAGAATGAAGAAAATTTCTTGAATGAATACAAATCTCTGGAGTTAAAACACATACAGCAAGTGCTGTTTTTTGAAAAGAATGAAACAGAAAACAAAGGCTCCCTTAAACAGTATACGACCAACAAAATATGTATAAACTCCAATATATTACAAAAAAACTATTAAGCATTGGTGAGAAGCACGTTGAGCATACCAGGAGAAGATTTGCAGCACGAGAGACATCATGTGGATAATAGCTTAAAATTTAGTCAAGGTGTTCCATCACATGTTCCAGAATATTGTTAATATCCTCGCCATATGATTCGAGGAAAAATGAAAGAAAAAGAAGATACTCTCCCGAGCTTGCAGCCTTACAATGATATCTAAAAGTGATAAAAGTAACTGAAGTGAAAGAAAATAAGATTCTCCAGGTATAGCCTGGAGCCCTACCAAAAGGAATTGTAATGCCATAATACGTCTAAGAGCTAAAAAAACATCGTCAAGGATATGCTACGAAAAAAGAACTAAATTTTTAGTCCACATAGGCAAGAATTATCGAATAACCTGGTAATAACATCAGACAAGCGTCTTGAGGTGGAGATCTATAAATTTGGTGATGTCTAAGGGAATACAATTATCTTCCTTTTTATGGCAACAAAAATTACTATCGAAAATAGGTTTTTAAAAAAGGTTCAGCAGAAGGGGGGACAAGAAGTCCATCAAAGAAAATAACAAAAATGAAAGCATACAATATACCAAATCTTTGGATACAGTTGTATCTTTGCAAAAAGCTCCTCCGATGCATGATACCCATAAAACTTCCTTGCTCGGACAAGACTACAGCCATGCACATGCTGTCGTTTTAAACCGATTTTACCTTTAAGCTGTAAAGTACATTAACTACAGCACATGAGCAATAGCAGCTGTTAACATGGAAAATACAACACCAGAGAGAGGGAAAGAGGATACCTTCAGTGCCTTCTCAAGAGAAAGAGAGATCAAATTTGAACATGGAAAAGACAACACCAGAGAGAGAGAGAGAGAGAGAGAGAGAGAGAGGATACCTTCAGTGCCTTCTCAAGGGAAAGAGAGATCAAATTTGAACATGCAGCGCCTGAACAATTTCAAATGAAATATACACTAATCATGGATACGAAGGAGAATTAATGATAGCAAACACTAGAACCCAACCCCAAATTGTCAAACACCAAACACCTTGATACAAGTTGCAACTTGCAATTATATCCATCATCAACTGTTTATGCACGAGATAAACAAGTCAAATGGATATTTAGCGGAAGTCAGATTTGGACACAAGAGAAAGAAAAGAATAAAATACCTATGACAATAATAATGATAATGTTTTCTTCGATAAACAAGTACATAAAAAGATAACCATGCTAATAACAATTAACAGTAATAATAATGACGAAAATGATATGATGAAGAAGAACACATGGAATCCTAGAGTTGAACAAGAAAACGGCCAAAGTACTATCTAGCAAAATATTCTCTGGCATCAGAATACAATCGCTAGAAAAATCAAGCGCAGGTTGCCCAAAGAGATCATAAAATACACAAGCACATGTCACATGACCACATAAATAATAATCATAGGGGTTCACTAAAACCAAGTAAAAACAAATATATGTTGCCTAACAGGGGTTACACCAAGGACAACCGCTAATTTGAAAAACCTATGTATCTACATAAACAAGGTGTACAAGATTATAACTTAGATCCCTTGTCATCAAGTGGCACCTGAGATCCGTGATGATAATATTTTGCACGAGACAGTGCTACAGTTAATGACTGAAGACACACAGAAAAAGGAATACTAAGCACAAATGCGTTGTAAATTATTAGGTGCATGCAGATTTGCAACACAAATGGAAGTGCGTCTTTATGATATAACTAAAAAATAGAAAAACATTGTCGTACCGTCTTGGTCAGGCTGAACTAAATCTGCACACGGAATGTACAAATAAGGTAAAGCCTGCATCATATGACAAGGAAATCAAACAGAAATAATTTTCAGTGACAGCATGTTGGTGCATTAAGTTATTTAAGGGAAGAACAATCCAACAATCCAGATACATTTATTTTTTCCAAACTTGTCAAATATCGTTGTGTCATACGCTACTGTCATATGCTAATTGACCACATTTTTTATTTATGCTTAGGTAATACTAATACCTAAGAACTGCACAAATGCAAGAAACAAGAGAACACGTAGGTTGACACATCAAATATGAGAAAAGGCACAACAAATCAGGGAAACAGCAATCTATGGAGACAATTTAATCGCATTACAAACATCTGTATAAGCAACATATAAGATTCTTCAATTTCCAATGTTCTATACCTCAACATTTAATATGTGAAAAGACAAACCTAAACAAGTCTAAATTACTTAGGTACCCAGTAACACCCACAACCACCAAATTAGAAAACCTCACACAATACCCATTAACACCGGATAATAGAACCTTAGTTAAATTATCACCCCAACACACACACCCACACCCACACCCACCCCCACCCCCACCCCCACCCCCTCCTTGCTTCCCTCCCCTCCCCTTCTAAGCACTCATTTCTCTTCCACCCC
>JAOTQK010000004.1:5339099-5353505 GCA_025642025.1 Rhododendron ferrugineum
TCTCTACTTTTTATCTCTCTCCACAATCATTACTCTCATTTCTCTCTCTACCTTTATTCAAAAACACTACTCAAAACTCACAACCGAACAAGGCAGATCAGCTTTTAATTTGTGAAACCAACGGCCGAGAAGGGTGGGACAAGCCCCAAGCCCCTGTCCCGATTGGGGTCGGATAGGGGATCTCGGTCCCATTTTACTTTATTGTTCACACTAACCAAAGGGCCCCTAGCTGACATGGAGCATGAGTGACACGTCGTAGAAGACAGTCCAATGGCAAAAAACCTTGTAGAACCACGGTGGTGGCGACGCTTAGTAGACCTCCACGTCAGTTGGCCGCGTTCCTTTAACCAATAAGAATCCCAGGCTTGCGTCCTCAGACGAATCACAACCCTCCACGTGGACATTCAGCGTAGCTTCGAGTCCCCGTATAAACTCCGCAACACCAACGATCCGCTTCACTTGTAAAAGTACTACATAGATCGGCAGTTAAAAAGAAGCAACTGAAAATCTCTCTCTCTCTCTCTCTCTTCGATCTCCCATTTACTCGTCGCCGGAGGAAATCCACGCGGTTCCATCGGATCCGGTGATTCCCAATGGAGTCTCACGGCGCCGGACTCCGCCGTGTTCTGGTGCTCGCCTTTTGCGTGGCCGGTATCTGGTCGGCGTATATTTACCAAGGAGTCCTTCAAGAGACCGTGTAAGTTCTCTCTCTCTCTCTCACTCATGTCAATTGGCCGAATTTAGAGATCCGTGCAATGTGATAGATCGATTTGAGCGTGATTAGAGTTTGTAACTAAATGCCCGTAGGAATTTCGCGTTTGAATAGCTTGTGTTGTGAATTTCAGTGTCGAATTTTTTTTGTCATTTAAGTAAACTAAGGCATTGTTTGTTTGACTGGAATGAAGCTTGAATGGAATGTTCATTCCCTTTAGAGTGATTTTTCTTACGGCCACGTATAGTAGTAGGTAATGATAATACTGTATGATGGCTTCATTATTCTAATCTTGTTAAAAGATGCGATATTGTTACGTTCATAAAATGCAATGGTTTGTGCACTAAACGTGATTGCAGCTTCCCCCATTCCCTCCTTTCGATTATCGAACAAAAGAATGGTAAATTTCTTGAAACGTGGTTGTGCATTACTTGAGAACACCCTTTTTTCAGCCTCCATCCCAAGAGTTGGGAGGTCAACAGCGAATAACCTGACTTGACAAAGAAAGAGTGCAGGACCAAGACCGGAAAGGAGAGGTTGTTGGGTTTGTGAAGTCTGCTTCGAACATGGTTTGTTACTTCGCTGACTATAACGGCATGTGACGTTAAAAGGTACCCTGGGCCCTGGGGTATATAATGTGCTATACGCAGTCGATGTAACCTGTTCCCTCTTCATCGTTTGATACATTGTGTGAGCTGTGGTTGTACTCGATGATTCAATTGGGGGAATGTGTAAAATCTTTGTGTTGTGCTTTCTTTCTTTCTTGCTTGATTGTTGTTCGTGTGATGCTGCGTGTGTGGTGTGGCTGTGTGTCTGCGTGTTGATTTTAGTAGAATCCACACAAGAGGGTAAAGGACTATGCGTTAATGGACTATGGTGCTCTCTGAATGAAGACACATTACATATGTTTAGTGCCAGATGATTGTGTTGTGATTATTATATCGTTTTGGTCCATTAAGCTTATGAACTGATTGCATTGTGTTTTTTGTTTTAAAATCCTTTAGGTCCACCAAGTTATTTGGGTCAGACAAGCAGAGGTTTGAACACCTAGCATTTCTGAATCTGGCGCAAAGTGTGGTTTGTTTAACGTGGTCATTTATTAGTAAGTTTCTCAGCATATGATGATATTTTCTCTCTCTTTTATTGCTCTACGTGTTTGTCCCCTTTAGACTGGTTTGGGATGTTACGGTTTAAGTAATCAATTTAGAGTGCTTGTGGGACAGTGATAAAACTTTGGTCCAGTAGTAGTAATGGCGGTGCCCCATGGTGGAGTTACTGGAGTGCTGGCATTACAAATACAATCGGCCCGGCTATGGGGATTGAAGCATTGAAGTACATCAGTTACCCTGCCCAGGTAAAAGAATATGTTTGCTGCTCACTTTGTGCAGCTATCAATAGATACCCAAGGCTTTTGGAAATCTGTTTCATGTAGCTTGGTAAGGAAATTGGAAGTCATGGGTACAGGATCTTTTCCATGTAATGCCCATGCCCATGCAATTAGGGATCCTCATTTGGCTAGACAGCATAGAAAGCATGGAATTAGAGAGCTTTTTACTCATTATTTCCCATCTTCGGCCTTAGAGAGAGAATAATCGTCATGATTTGGGCTAGGTGGAATTCCTTTTCCCCTGTAAACCAAGTTCTGATGATCCAACCTCACTACTATACGAGCAATCAAGGATTGAGAGATATATGTTTTAGGCACAATGAGGGGTCATTGCTTATGCTATAGTGATGGCAAAAGCATATGCTGTCAAATATGTGGCCACTTTGTGCATACATCATTTCTTGAACCAACAGTGGATCGTAGCTTTAGTTAGGTGATAGGCAACTATCCACAATCAAGTCCTAGTTTGTTTTTGTTTTAAAAAAAAAGAAGCTTTATAACTTAACTTACATTTTATAACATGCAATTCTGAAGCTTGAAATTGAAGAGTCCTGCAAGAGGACATATATCTTCAAAAACTCCTACCGACAAATTAAAGTTTCCTCAAACAGCATTAGAAGAATTCACTTTGTATGCTTTTTGCACTCTGGCTCCAAAGAAAGGGCTTCCCCCTACACTGACGTATGTTACATGTGAATTCCATTTTGGAGGTGCTTCTAGTTTCTGCTTCCATATTGCATTGTTATAACTATTCTATAAGTTCGTAGCAACAAAGCACCATACAACGAGTCTCTAAATTCACAGCTAGTTGCATTAGATCAAATTTCGGAAATTGGGTCTCCCTTCCATTTAGTTTTGTTGGGCCTTAAGTATATTTTTAATTGGTTCACATACTTGTGGGGAATAGCTTCGTTTTTCTTTTCCTATATCATCTTATTTATTTTGTGAACTTTATGGTCTTACATGGGTTGGTAATACAATGTTATGAAGATTAGGATTTGTGATTTTCAATACTCATGCCATTACTATCACTTGCAGGTCCTTGCAAAATCTTCAAAAATGATACCAGGTGAGTCCTTGGCGTACTTAAAACAATTTATTGTCGCTATTATGGAACACAAGTACAAAACTGTTTAAGGTTGCTACGTTTTGTAATTCTTTGGTGCCTTTATGTGACACTGGTTTACTAGTTTTAAGTAAAATGGCTTCAAAGCCCTTGGAAAAGCATTGATGTTAAGAAAAGAAAAGGGAAAGGAGAATTTAACACAAGAGTATTCTTCAGGATCATCTTGGAAGTTCCATGATTCGAAGGGGTGCTTCCGCAAGTACGTGTCAATTTCCTATAACTTGTACGTATCAATTTTAACTGGCAGGCATACATGACCAATTCCAATTCATGACGGTGCTTCTGACAAAATCTCTATGTATAAGGCTAGGTTTGACTTGCAGTCCTCATTGCAAAGTCCTCAAACTAGCAGCTCACATATCAGATCCCAAGTATTACTCTATTGCGTTCCAAATTGGGATCTGATATGTGAGCTGCTAGTTTGAGCACTTTGCTAGTATGAGGACTGCAGAAATGTCCCATGAGAACGAACAGAAAAGGAACCTTGGGTAATGTGTAATTGCTTCTAGATATTTATCAAATATACTCTAGACGGTAGAACAAAGGATATTGCGTTGGCGGCCAATTTTATCTTCGTTGTTACTTCTGTTTGGTCTCCCAAGTATAAATTGACCATCCTCTGACTTAGAGATAAAGCCCATGACCCATCCTGTCCATGGTAGTTTATGGCTTTATGAAAATCCCCAATAAAGGATACCTGCGCAACATATACATATATAGGCCTTGTGAGTTCACGTGCGCGCGCGCGTGCGCGCGTGTGTGTGTGTGCGAGAGAGAGAGAGAGGAGGACGAGGAGGAGAGTCGAATAGATTACCTCATTTTTTAGAGTGATTCTTAAATCCGAATTTTGAAAAATTTCGGGATGACGGAACAGTCTTTGGCACAGCAAGTCAAACTTAGCATTATACATAGAGATTTTGTCAGAAACACACCATGAATTGGAATTGTTCCTGTACGCTTGCAAGTTAAAATTGACACGTACAAGTTGAAATTCCTGTAACAAGGAATTTAGTATAGGAAATTGACACGTACTTGCGGAAGCACCCCTTCGAAGCATGGAACTTTCAAACATAGTCGAACTTTGGGATTTTATAGATGTTCCCTATAATGTGGAGAGCTGCTCTGGTTTCCTCCTCCACCCCTCCGGGGGCTAGCGCTTTTCTCACGGCCCTTAATCTAGTATATTGCTTTTCGTTACAACATCCAAATTTGACAAAAGGCTCAAAATGAATTTTAATATAAAGACAAAAATAAACCAATATGAAATAGCTCAAGTTAACTCAGACTTGTCTACTAATAAAGAAGGACATACCAACCACTCTTTGTGACCCTGGAAACCCTCTGGTTTAAGCCTTTGGACAGCAATAACCATCCCATCCCATCCCATCGCCGTTTAAAAAAAAGCAATAACCATCCCAGATCCAAGCTTCACAGCAGTATGTGTATGTTCATCAATCCATCCTTTGAAAACATAACCAAACCCTCCTTCACCAAGAAGACTGTCTGGACGGAAGTTTCTAGTGGCGTTCTTTAACTCGTTAAAAGAGAAGGCACATTAGTGGATGACAATATTTCACCTTCAGATTGAGGAGTGGGAAGACTTTCGGTGCTCTTTCTCTGTAAGATGGAAATGTCAAGCTGGAACCACCTGAAGAAATGCTTGTCTTGCTGGAATTTTTTGAGGTCCCTGAGGTAGACAGAGAAGGAAAATAAAATTAAGAGTAACAAGACCCAAAACAGGAAAAACAAAAAAAATGTTCTGCTTATTGAAGAGACCCCCAAACCAGGCAGTTTTTCACTCACTAATTCTGATTCTCATATCAACTGGAATTAAGTCAAACTAATTCGACCATGTCCTTTCTTATTTCATGTGGGATTTACATATTAATACCGGGAATCACTTCCGTCAAAACTTGATATTCATCATCTCATTGAAACAAATTGTCCAGTGACTCAGCTAGTATGTGCTGGTATCTTCAATAGGTTTAATATTAATTGGAGTAGAGTACTAAGAGTTAGTAGCATCTGCAAGTGAGATCAACTATTCTTTCATAGCCTTTGCCAAAAAGTATTTAGCCTTCTCCATTTATGGTCGATAATGAATCACGCTTTAAAAAGAAAAAAAGGGAAAATGTCTGGGGTAATTTGCTATGTGCATTCTATTTTTCGTAGGTCTAGTCTTGCACTTTGGTAAAGGGTTTTTTTTTTAGGTACTTAATGTGAAGGTAGTTTTCTTTGTTAGTCAAATCAAGTTATTGTTTTGCTGCGGTGTGTTAATGTGGTTAACACCTGATATTTTGTCTTTATGCAGTGATGCTTATGGGTGCATTAGTCTACGGTATCAGATACACTATACCTGAGTATGTCTGCTCTCTTCTTGTTGCCGGTGGTGTCTCTGCATTTGCACTTTCAAAGGTGAGTACTGAGACTGTACACTCATTCATTGGAACTATGGGCCTTTCCTTTCCTTTCCTCTGTTACGTGTTTGGTTTGTTTTTCTGGTTTTTAATTCCTCACTTTTGAGCCCGACTCTAATTGCTTTTTTGTACTTCTGCTTTCTTCAGACTAGCTCGAAGACCATTAGTAAGCTTGCGCACCCAAATGCTCCACTTGGATATGGGCTTTGTTTCCTTAATCTTGCTTTTGATGGATTTACAAACGCTACTCAGGATTCAATTTCAGCAAGGTATTTCACTGACAATTGAGCTGTAATAGAAAAATTTATTCCTAATGTTTGGAATTGTAGTTTTTCTCATATCTATTTCTTTAGTGTCCTAAAAGAACGACTGGAAGCAATTGAAGATAATGCATTTCATGTCTCTTCAAAAGATTGCAAGGAATCCTTTTCACGATCTATATTCTTGAGATTAACTAGTCATATGCATGCTGGAATCCTCAATAAATCTTGAGTGGAAATGAGTGTGAACAATAAGGCCTAATTCTTTATTTCCAGAATTTGTTTTGTAGACCAAGTGGGCATTAGGATACATTCCCCCCATTTTATCATTGAATCGCAAAATCCTTTTTGGCAGTATGCTCTTTTACTCAGTTTAACAAATGTAGTGTTTAATTTTTTTTTTGCAAAAGCAAGGCTTTCAAAACCCTCTAAAAAAAAGAGAAAAACAAAAGAGATGTCTGTAAATAGTGAAAATGGACAAAAAAAGAAAGGGATGGAGGGAGTACTATCAACTCCTCAGAGTGGTTAATTTGCTATTAAACCATGGTATTTATAGTAATTTGGTTGTTTTTTTCTTGCTCAGGTACCCAAAGACGAGTGCTTGGGAGATAATGCTGGGTATGAACCTTTGGGGCACAATTTACAATATGGTATTCATGTTTGGATGGCCGGGTGCTAGTGGATATTCGGCGGTTCAATTCTGCAAGCAGCACCCTGAGGCAGCGTGGGACATTTTCCTCTACTGTTTATGCGGCGCAGTTGGCCAAAATTTCATTTTCCTAACCATAAGTCGATTTGGTTCCCTCACTAACACCACAATCACCACGACGCGCAAGTTTGTTAGCATAGTGGTGTCTTCATTACTGAGTGGAAACCCCTTGTCTACAAAGCAATGGGGGAGCGTTTTCATGGTCTTTTCGGGGTTGTCGTACCAGATTTACCTCAAGTGGAAGAAATTGCAGAGGTTTCAGAAGAAGAGAAAGTCTATGTGAAGACTGATAGCTGAGGAGGTATAAACATAGTATTTACTTTTCCCCCCCTTTATTTGTTATAGTATTGGTGTAACCGTAAGGTTCAAAATAACATTTGGATGTACCCTATTGTAATCTCATGACAAAAATGGTGTAACCTAAAAATCTTTTCTAATTTTGGGAAATTTTGTTATCAACCGTTAATGACCTTGCTTCACTCATTCGAAGAGATATGTTGTTTCACATAATTTTACAATTGATTGATGATCAATTCTGTGACATTAGATGGGTAAAGAGGACTTCATAGCAATATTTTAATTATGTTGTCCAGTAATTGTAATTGACAAAAGGAGAGACTGTGGAATCCACATCTTTGTGGTTTATAAGTGGCTGGACAATGGCCAACCTTGTATAACTCCAATTTGTAGTCCAACCACTCAAAATTTTAGCTGTCTGCATAAGCCATCTTACACATTCTAGATATCAGTGTGTGTGTGTGTTCGCGAGCGATTTATATACTCAATGCGGAAGTCCCAATTAGAGATCTCAGAGAAACACAGAAAAAAGTGAAAGAGCAATGCTACGTACACAGCTTCAAAAGGTTCCTCTTTGCAGAGCAGAGTGTTCTATACTGTATTGTCTGCTGCCATTTATCATGTTTGGGGAGCTCCAAACTTATGTATTTTTCAGAATATTAGGCACAACAAGGAGGCTATTTGTTGCAGAATTGTTCAGGAGGTAAGGTCTTGTATGGCTTCTTGGAGGAACATCCCTAAATCTGCGTTTTCATATTCCATTTATTCTTTCTTTGCTTCAGCTTTCGTTTTCTTTTTGCTCGGTCTCTACTTTTTTTGGGTAAGGTAAATGTTTTATTGAAACAAAAAAGGGGACAGAATCAACGGGGCATACCCCTGAAATGGAAACAAACACCAACCTGAACCACGCCGCTCACAAGGCTAAACACACAGCCCGAAAAACAAAACCATAAGCAGAAGCTAACAGATCGAGCAAAACCAAACTCCTAGCTACTTCCTTAGTCCAGACAAGAAAAAAAGAAGCAAAACGCATTCAAAGAAGGATGTTTCATGAAATGTTCCAAACCAAACATAGGTGTTGGTGTGCATCTGATCTCTTTGTATTCCGCCACGAGCTCATACAACTTCTCAGATCAGCAATCACTTTCTGCTCGGTCTCTACTTCTTTTCTTGTTTTATCTTCAGAAGCTCTCACCCAAATTTCTTTTACTTCTATAACTAATCTCCTTAAGAAGTAAGCACAACTTAACACTCTGCAAGGTGCACACAGTCCTTGAGAATGATAGGACTTGTAGACACGACTATTAGAACCTTCTGATATCTTTAGGTGGTCTGAAGTGGAGAGGATGAGTTTCAGGGGTGGCGTTTTCGTCCTCTTTCCACATCTTTATTGTCTTGTCAGCTTCGCAAGTGACTAGTTTTGTACCTTTCACATCGTAAGAGCAGGCATAGATACCGGCTTCACTGTCCAGCGAGCCGGGCTGTACAATTGTTTGGGATTGCTGGAAATTATGACCACTCTTCCAATCCCAGAACCATAAACTTCCATTGTCACCTCCTGTGGCCATTACGCCCTCTTCGTTGACTGCCATCGCATTGATGATGGTTTTCTGCTGGGAGAGCATGTTGTGCATAAATTCTCCTTTCGGAACGTTGAATTTTTTTATATTGTCAACCGACGCAGATGCAAAACAGTTCTCTGTAGGATGTAGAGCCATTGCTCGCACGGATTTTTTATGGTGCGTAATAGTTGCCATTGTTTTAACACATCTAAGGTCCCAGAGAGCTGACATTGTTTTAACATTTCTAAGGTCCCAGAACCTTATCGTCGTGTCATGGGAGCCAGTTATAACTTGTGGATCCGTAGGTCGAGTAAAAACCGAGCAGACTGTATTCTCATGCCCAGACAATGCATGAATTTGCTTATTCTTGCAACGAACATCCCAGACCCGGCACACAGAATCGCGACCACCCGTGAACAGAACGTGATCAATAGTTGGATGAAGAGCCAGACAATACACTCCACTCAGATGACCATCAAAAGACCGGATAACCTTGTTCTGCTCTAGGTCCCAGCATTTAACTTGTTTGTCATCACCAGCAGAGAACATCTATTTATCGCGGACGGCAAGGCCTCGTACTTGTTCAATGTGCCCAGTTAGTGTGAGCTTTAGCATTCCGGTTTCCACATCCCACATCTTTATCGTGCGATCTGCAGAGCCGGTAAAGAACCACGTATTAGTTGGATCAAACGCGATTGATCTCACCCATCCCAAATGGCCGCTTATCACCCTGTAGTTTTTCCATGGTGCATGCCAAACAGGACGTGGCCATCTGCTCGGAATTCTTTCCATAATGGCCGACGTCGAGAAATTCCTCTCGGATGAACCAGAAGCAGAAACAATCATGGCACTGCTTTTCCCAGAAAGACCACCATCAACTCCCTTTGTTTGCACAGTCGGACCAACAACAATTAAATCAGTTTGATCCTTGGAATTTTCGGGACCTGGAAGAGCTAAAGCATTAAACTTCTGGCTCATCCCTGTCTTCTTTGCATGAGGCTGAGGCTGAGGCTGATCACTGCTCGTGCTCTTTATTCCTCCATACTCGGCATTGAACTTCTGGCTCATCCTTGTCTTCTTACTATCGGGGTCTGGAGCAGGGAATCGGGCTTGGAGAGGAGAGAAGAGATCGCGAGCGCGCTTGAGAGATTCGGAGCTGAGCTCCTTGAGCGATTGTGGCTCCATCGCACCGTTGGCCCCTGCATTATATGATCCCGTCTCTCTCTTCTTCGCCTTCTCGCCGAAGAGTCTTCAAAGGCCTTGATGTGTGATAGCAGGTTAAGAAAACTAAAAATATAACTGACCGTGTGATTGATTGTGCATGTGTATCTAAAACATGATTCTACCCTGCCTTTATATAGGCTACAAGACTTGGCCACCAAGAACCCCTATGTAAATTAGGAATCTTAGACTAACTAGGAACACAAACAATGGCCTAGACAAAACAGGAAACAAAATACTAACGTAGGAAAAATCATTACACGCACGACACTGATCAATAAAAACTTACGGGGTTTCATCCTCGACCCTAGTTGACAATTTTAGCCTCTCGTTTGCAAAACAATAATTAATCAGACGTCGTAAAATCCGTCCTAGTAAAAGCTTACTTTTTTTTTCCCTTTGCTCTTCTATTTCCCAGCCGCGTTGCTTCTGATATGCGTAGAATTCTGTCTCCCCTGTTCCAAGCAAAACACTATTGCCCTTTTTATATGGAGCCAAGCAACACAAAAGGAAAAGAGGAATTCTTTCCTAAGTCCAACTCTTGGCCAATAAAACTAATAATGTATATATGATGATGAAAAATTCTTATTGACGGAAGGTTCCGTGAATAAGATTTTACGGAGCCCATCGCGTGTGTCCAAAAGTGTTTTGGACGGTCTAGATTTTAAGAAACTTTTTCGGGGAAGAGTGGAAAAGTTTTTTAAAATTCAGACGATTGATTGCCGAGAATAGTTTACAAGCGAAAATTATGTTCGAAACCAAATATTTTTTGAATAAAGACAAAAATATCCAAAAACAGACTGATTTTCTGATTATTTTTGTCTGAGAAAAAAAAATTGGTTTTGAATTTAATATTTTACTTTTTAGATTCCTCTTGCCGAGAAAGAACCAATAATAACCCTCAAAAACTCGACTCGAACCAACAAATGCAAAAAAAAAAAAAATTTAAACAAACAAAAAATCCTCAAGCATTATTGCATTATTTAGCCAAGAAGTTAATCTCAACGTATTTCATCAATGAACACCAACTGGCCTGTAATGGGTTTGGCGATTAAATAAGCAGGCCCATGTTGATCCAATTTGGATCTAAAAAGGCAATTAACTTATTTTGGGATGGACCTGACCCAATTTGAGAAGCCTATTATGTCATATAGATACAGAAATAGGAGTATAAAATTAGAGGCCGGTCCTATTTTTAGCTTCGGTTCCGTCTCAACCCTAAGCATTGGTGTTGAACCCGATACTTTTAGCTTCAGTTTCATCGCAACCCTAAATATTGTTGCCGAATCTGGATAGGCTTCGAGAATTGTTAATTGCGACATGCATATGTGAACTGAATGTATGTGATGAATTGTAATGTGAACTATGAGAATTGTTTATGGAACCCGAGGGATATTTTTTCTCCGAAATAATGGACCGGCCTGGACTATTTCGGGTAGCAATAATATGCGAGAAGAATAATTTGGGCCTGAGCCTAATTTACGAGGCCAGCGTATAAAAACCCTATAGAAAGTGTGGTGTAGTCATCCTCATATCTCAAGAAAATTCTTAAGTTTTTGTGGTGTAGTCGAGAAAAATTAAGTTGAGTAGCTTGTGAAGAAAAATGTTTCGAAATTTTGTTTTATACTCCTTCCGTCCCAAGACATTTGTCTACTTTTTTATTTTTTAACCTTTTTTTATGTGTCCCAAAATATTTGTACTCCAATTTGATATCGACTTGTAAAAAATCCGTTAATGCTCTCTCTTTTAGAAAAACTGTATATTGGTGAATATGCACTCTAATTAACTTAATATATATAATTAAGAAAGTAAGAAGTATTCTTTTGGAAAGTCAATTATTTTTTTTTAATAGTAATAATCGTGTCCCTTTAATAAGTAACGATCCGAAATCGGACAAATAAATAAATAGGGAACAGAGGGAATATTGTTATGAACTTTATGTTATCTGTCTTATGACACATTTTAGGGGAGTCTAGTGAAGTAGTTCTCCTTCTATCTAATTTGTTTTGCAATATTAAAAGATTAGGAAAATAAACTCCATGGGTTTGGCCCGATACTTAGAGAGATTTGCTCCGTCTTAAAGTTCCAGATTCGAAACCTCTCAGGTGCAATCAACTCATTCGGGGCTAGCTGGTCCATACGGAGCTTTACTCCGGCTTTATCTGGACTTCCCCCAAGTGGACGGTGAGATTGGGCCCCAGGATTATTCAGGTGCGCGCGTAAGCTGACCAGGACACTTGAGTTATAAAAAAAAAGATTCGGAAAATAAATTGTAAATCAAGGCCATGATTAGGAGGTTAGCAAATGTTTTAGTTGTTAATTAATTAGCCGTAACGACGCACTAGTTAAAGTCGGACCAATATCAACATCGAAGTGCTCATAAAGATATTTGCTCTATTACAAATTATGGTACAATTAATATTTAATCCACTATCTCTTGTACTAAAATATTATTCTTGTGAATATTCATCAAAAGTTTCCATAAATTAAAGAATAGTTTGACAAAACCCATCCTCAGATCCTTACTGCCCATCACATGAGACAGACCTCTTCATTTAAATTGTCAAAATAATTTCCAACTGTTATCACCTTCGAATTGAGTAATCAAAATTAACTCTAACCGAAATTAGTAGACTAAACGAACTTGCTCCTTCACCACCAGCGCTCGTGGCCGTGGCTTTTCGATTTCTGGCTTCTTCGTTTTTCATATTTTCTTGTTTTCTCCTGGTTTTCTTCCTGGCTTTTGCCTATCCTGATCGTTTCTCTCTCATGGCTTCTCTTGGCTGTTCTTAGTTTCTATGGGCTTTTTCAAACTCAAGTTGGTAGATCTACATGAGTTTGAGGGGATGTTAGAATCCTTGCTTATACAGTACTAAATAATATCGTGATATTGAGATTTGATTGTAATTGATTACGATTTCATTATAATTGGGATAATTCCCTTCCATATAAATGTCTCATTGTACGAATTCATAATCGAATGCAATAAAATATTTATTCTCTCATATTTCACAGAACTGATCTTTCTCCGCTTGAAAGTGGATATATATGTTTTGATATATAGATAGAAATAGACAGGAACCACGCAACAAAAACATTTTATACCCAGGAAAGGACATTTAGAAGGGGATATTGTCATTACGGCATTAATTATATATCGTACATAATAATAATAATACTATAATTGTTTACTTAATTAACGACCTGTTTAATTAAGGTATAAACACCGTACGGCATGCATGTGGCCACTTAACGGGCTCTACCTAATCAAATACACTTGTTAATTTTGCCACTAGGTAGGTAGATGAGTTTTAACATGCATGGAAAACTCTGGCATCTAGAACTGCAACAAAAAATTGCAATGCTTATGCATTCCTTCACATTACATGGATCCAAACACATAAATAATATTGACCCCTAGGCCTATTAATGTGCCTTTTTAAAACTCGGCATCCAACTTATAATGGACCCAAAAAGAAAGACGACAAATCCCACTATCCACTAGCAGAAGGCTTAATTAAAGTCGGGACAAAGTCTTGTATGGACTGGCCCGATACAGGAGCTGATAACACGCGGGTGGGAATTGACCCCAAGACTAGCTAAAAGTACTAATTGCCAAGTGATTACCATTGCGCCAACCCTCAAGTCTCGCGGTTAGACAATTAATATGATGGTTTCCACAGATTTGTTCAAATGCTTGTTTCCTTGTTAATTTGCCTGTTATTGGGTTATCAGGGGAATATAAACCTAGCAACTATTTTTTTTTTCTTCTGTTATTACCGTTGTTGAAAACAACTGTACATATTAAATCTATGAACCAAGCTTAATTCCCTTAAGTCAATGGCATAATTATTTGAAATTTTTTATGTAAAATTTTCTGTACTAAATTATGCAGATGGCTTGACCTTCGCGCTATGCTAAATTACCTATGCAAGATCGCTTGATCTTCGCGTGAAAATACTTCTAAGAGCATCTCCGGTGGTGCAATTAATACTTGTATATATTTATCGTTGCCAAAACGGTATAGTGCAACTAAAAAATCTACTAAAGACAACGTATTTCTTTTGCTAAAACAACAATGTAGTTTTGAAGTCCTCGATTTTTATTTTAGTTGTAAAATAAAATAGATCAGTTTGTGAACCTTAAGGTACCATATTTATCAGAAAAATAAAAATAAAAAAGGTACCATATGGTATGGTACAAAGTATTAATCAAAGAATGGTTTTCCAAATATGTGTATAAGTCTACCTTTTTTTATTTATTTTTATTTTTATGGTAGAACAAGAATAGCACAAACATACAAAAGGAGGAGCATTATAAATAACTTTTGTGACCAATAATGTTTTTATACAGACATGACATGACATAAAATAAACTTATGTTACTCAGTGTGATTAGCTTTAAATTGGTATAATTTGCATGGTCTGACGGATATGCCTGGACGGGGCACAAGATGACCTCTAAACTTTTGAGCGATCTCATTTTTTTAATCCTCTCAAGATCTTAATACTGTGGTTGGTTTTGGATTCCAAAACCTTTCTCTCTCTCAGAATACAGATCCAATAATTTTGGGCGCTGCTATTTGTAGCCTGTTATTTTCTCCCATAACCCATTAAAAAATTTTGAAAATTATATTTTGGTAACTACATGTCGAAAATATGTTCAACTTTCGGTAAACAACTGCCGAACATACATTTCGGTAAATAGCTGTTGAA
>JAOTQK010000004.1:5385994-5408993 GCA_025642025.1 Rhododendron ferrugineum
AAGCGCATGATTTTTTAGCTTGAAATTGCCTTCTTAAAAAATAAGTACTTAAAATGAGTTCCGGAACGGAGCCTGAATATAAAAACCAGGTAATTCTCTAGTGCCTCAAAGAAATTGATAGTACCTTAAAAGTTTTAAATCTGAGATCTTATGAGCGAGCAAGGAGAAATTATTCGTTGCCCTTGGGGCAACACGTCATTTTTGACGGGTGTTGCCTCTCACCAATCAAAACCTGCCATGTATATATCATTATTTTGACACATCAACAATTCTCAATGGCCAGATACCCAAGACAAAACGACAAACCAATGGCGTTAACATCCACCTACACCTGCTTTAATTTTGATCTCCTTGCTATTCTCTCCCCTCTTTTCATTTTTTCGGTCACTTTTTTTCCCTCTATTTAGGCCATGTTTCCGGTAGCTATTTGCGAAAAAAAGCGGCTGATTTTGTTACTTCATTTTTTGTTAACGTTACTTCCATGTAAGTATATTTTTAATGTAAAAATACATTTGTAGGGGAGTGCCGTTAACAAAAAAAGGAGCGGCAGAATCATTTCTCAAAAAAAAAAAACGTAGACATTTTTAGCATATTGTTCACATAAATTAACAAGTTTTGGCATTTTATCATCTCGTTCACGGTAACTAACAACTTGTCAACAAAAACTTTTTTCGCTACAGTAACTCTACTCACAAACACATCTACAACTTATGATTCACTATCGGAAACAACTTGACATTTCTTAATAACTTATTCACTACCGGAAACACCTAACAACTTGATTGCTTCAAATTTTTTCTCAAAATTTATTCACTACTGGAAACACCCCCTTAATTTTTGTTAACACTCATCACGTTTTCTGTATCAAGTGTAAAAGGAACAGAGAAAAGGAAAATAATTTTCAAACTCTTCATTTTTATATCCACACTTTCTTTATTCTTTTTAAGGAAAAAAAAACGTACACTTTCAATGACAAGTTAAAAAACACAAAGGAAGTGGATATCAAAAAAGGAAGTGCGAAAAAGACTTCCACCGAGATAAATACCCATTCTCCCAATATTTTGGTATTTTTTTATTTTTGGTTTTTGATATTCATCATGTTATTTTGTATGAATTAATCACCTGTCTCTCGTGACTACAAAATAAACATTATGACCCGAAGAAAAAAGTTCAGTAGATACGAAAAAGTACAAAACAATTGCTATTGTTGTCGCATTATATGAACTTTTTTTTAATTTTAGTCCATATTTTTATACTTTTCTAAATCATCTTGTTGATACTAATGATTAATCCTAAAAATTATGACAAAAAAAAAATAATAAATTGCAAAAGATAAAAATTATCAAAAAAAGAAAAAATACTCCCTCCGTCCTGCAAAATTAGTTCTCTACAAAATTACGTTCAATTTTAAGCTTAAATTAATGTACTAACCGAAATAATCATTTTGATCGATCGGACATCAATAAATACAAAAAAGTATTTTTCAATGAAGATAATTTTTTAAAGCCTAAACTTCTTAACAAGCCTTACAAAATAAACGGTTCGGATCCTTCAATTAAATGATTAGTGTATACTTATAAATCAATGACATGTTAAAAATGCCGTTTAAAAGTTTTATGATTTTGTGTAAACATTGCAATTAGATCGTAATAAAACTTTAATGGGTCCCTATTTCTATAAATGTCATTCAACCACCAGAACTTGTAAGTGTATTTTGAGCTGAAGGTACTCGAAGCAGAGGTATTCTTTGGTCGGAAAAAAAGAAAAGAAACGGAGTTTAAAACGGAGGGAAAATTAAACGGCCTGACCATCCATTTTAAAACGGAGTTTAAAATAGATGGTCAGGCCGGTGTATCTATGATCCTTTTAGCTGTGTACTTTGTATTTGGAGTTAATAAATCCTTATCTTTTGCCGATAAAAAAAAAATTGGAGGGAAAAAATGTGACTGAAAATTAAAGGAGGAGAGAGAATAGCAAGAACATCAAAAAATACAAGACAGGGGTAGATGTTAACGCCGTTGCTTTCCGGTTTGTCTTGGGTGTCTGGTGAGTTGATGTGTCAGAATAATGACATAAGGCAGGTTTTGATTGGTGTGAGGCAACACCTGTCCAAAGTGACGTGTTGCCCCAAGGGCAACGAATAATTTCTCGAGAGCAAACCCTACGTCTCCGACCTTGAACTCCAGGCCAACCACTTGGGGTTTAGTCATTTAAAAACTTAGTTTAAGAGATGATATAAAATAGGGAAATTGTAATGGCTTACAATATTTACTTGGAGTACTTCATTAAACTTCTCTAAACACAAAATGAAGAGAGCTTCAATCTGCTGTTAATTTTTCTAAACAAGGATGAACCAATGGGTAATGGTATATCTCACTTCTTAAGATTGCTACCCTGGACTTAGGTACAGTAAATAAACAAGGATGAATCTGTTTAACTTCTTTTTATTGTTGGATGTTGATAAAATTTTGACCTGAAATATAAGAGCACTCCATCAAATTCAAGAAGAAAGAGAAGCAAAAGGCCAAAAGTATTGTACTGTTGCAGAGAGAGGAACATCAGTTCCGCATGAAAGCTCGAGATCGACTTGCACATTTACGAGCCAAGCGCAAGTTTACCACGATCACAAATGTCCAAATGTGGGGCAGACTTGAATAATTTGTCCCAAAGATTCTCAAGCTTGAGCCACGCTTGACCAGATGTAAAAAAAAGTTCGAGCCAAGTCTGAGCAATCGTACTGTGCTTGACTTATTTGGCTCGATTAGCACCTCTAGTAGTGACTATCGGAACCTGATATAGGATTTGGCTGTCGCATATAGTGATTCTAACCATTAATAAAGTAGATAATTCTGCTTAGGATTTGGCATTAGCTAATCTAAATCCATTTATCCAGTCTTAATTAAGTACCACCTATTTTCCCCTTGGAAATAAAGTTCTTTTTTTTTCTTTTTGGTTTTGGAAATAATTAAACATCATAATATAAGTAACACGAAAAAGGTACATTATACAGAGGTTTAAAGATTACATACCATAAATTAAAGAAAATAAACCATTAATTAGATGCCAAGATCAATAGAAACCGTATTGCGTGTTTACAAAACGTGCATAAGCAAATTTAATTTGACATTTCAACTTTTTTTTGGAAGGCAAAAAAATTTCATTAATCTCTGAAAAGTTACAAAGACTAATAGGAACAAGAAATGATGGCATCAAATTTCTAACCCGAGACACATAAGATCTACAACGCTAAAAATAATTCTATGTCTATCTGAGAACAAATCTCCAAGTTTGGCAAAAAAATCAAACACGGGAAACCATTGGGACATTTTAACTTTTAAAAAGCAATGGATAGTATTTCCCCAAAACTTATACCCGTAGATTGTATAATTATAGAGATTCTTAGATGTTCAAAAACTGCTTTAAATATGGTTTCGAAGAAATTGGATTTGAAGTGCTCTCGCGGTCATATTTTATATTCTAAAAATTACTCCAACAGGAGATGCCAAAACTAGGGTGGCATCTCCAACGGTCACTTTTGGCATACATGGACAATCTAACAAATATGCCTTCACTCATGTTAAAGCTGAGGTGGCTTTGACACCTCCCACATCCATGCCAATTTTAACAGCTACCTATCGACCTGCCAATTTAAAAAAATTAACCTTTGGAAGTTCAAAAACTTACCGTTGAAGTTCAAAAAGGAATTCTGCCGTTTGAGGTTTTTTTTTTTTCCCCCTTTAAGTTTGAGCTCTTTTTTTTTTGACATAAGAATTGGAGAGGAAGAGCTTGATCTCAAATTGGAGATGTCAAGCTTTCAAAAAAAAATTGACATCATCAATTTGACATCTCCTGTTGGAGATGCGTATTTTTCAACTTTTTGAAGTAAATATTACTATTTACTTTTGTTGCAGCTTGATCATACATTCACACTCTTACTTACATCTATTGCAAAGCACCCCATGAGGCCATAAACAACTAATCTACAATTTTTGTTGAATGTACTTTTCTTTTCTTTTGTCCTTTCTCCTTGGCCTCTTTATGGTTCAAGTTTTACTTGTATCTAGAGTGGACCACCTCGATGTACCCTTTGTTGAGTTCAATAAATTTTGTTACCGATTAAATAAAAAAAAAACTAATCTACAAGAAGGCACAACCAAGAAAAATTTGCATGCAAAGGTGGTGTTCTTGCTCCCGGCGAGCTAGGGGACAAGCGGCAGAGCCGCGCGTCAAATCCTTAATCTGGACGGAAATATTGTTATTATTGAAACCAAACCGAATCGAGCATTAATAGAGGTGATCTAGATTTATGCCATAAAGATCTAGCGGAGTTTTTTTTTTTCACGTGTTGGTCGTCAACATTGCAATTTAATTAGTAGTAAGTACAGTTGTACTATATCAATCATAGTGAAAGTATGATCTAGCAAACTGTACGAAAAATATGAGATCAATGGGCCACTTGTTCAACTTGTGTGAGATACCCACTTCCCAAATTGAATAATTCGGTTTTTTTTTTATCGGCAAAAGATGAATTTATTAAAACACGGAGAAAGGGGAAAGGGATCCAACAAAGAGTTGGAAGAAACACCACAAGGGCATAGCCCAAAACACCTAAAGATCTACCAGGGATCACAACAAAAGACAATACAGCATATCTCAGCACCCAAATAAATCAAATAAAGCCCAAACGCCCTAATCCGGCCCAAACCTGGGCCGGCCCACCCAAACCAAACCACTAAACCCTAACTACACCGGCATCCACCACCGCGCACAAAACACCGGAGCTCAATCTCGCCATTAAACCGAGCCGGCCTCTCCCAAATGTAGAGGCCGGCGGCGGGAACCAGCCTACAACAGTGAAAGTCGGAGCAGAGAGGGCCAGAGGGCCAGCCACCACCATCACAACAACAAACCCAAAACAGTCCCCTGCAACACAATCTTCATCAGCAACAGCACCATTCGGTTTTTTTTATATAGTATTTACTATTTCCTGCAAACTGATTCAAGTTGTGGACGTTCACCACCAAAATAATTTTAATAAATGTTGATAGCCATCACTGCAAATAAAATTCGAAAATACAATTAATCCACTTGCCACTCTACATACATTGCGTCCGCAAATCCTACTTCGGTCGTGTAGGTAGTAGTTTCGAATAAAATTAGCTACAAAAAAAAATCTAATAAAACTATACGATAAATCCAAATAAAATCCTTATCCAAGATATTTCAAATAAAACGGTTTCACACTTGAAACGGCAATAATTTTATTCAGAAACCTGATAAGGGTACATCAAGTGGAGAAAGGGAAAGGGAATCCAACCGACGGTTGGATGAAAACATACAAAAAAAAAAAAAAAAAAACCACCCAAGTACAAATGAATCGTAACCGCAGTTACATCTAAAAAATCCTAATCTTCATCTGTCAGCCAACACCCAGACACCGTCTTTCGACCACACAATATCGGAACGATAGATTAGGGGCTAAGGATCCTCGACTGCAAGTGGGGCCAGCACCCTAGCGCATACATACAAAGATCAACACCCCCTAATCTAGCCGGCCACAAATCCGAAAGAGAAATGTTAGCACAGGCATGTAGGGGCAGAGACTTTAAGAGGGGCAAGGTGGCACGGGCCACCACAGTCCTAACCTCCCACCAAGTAATCCCAGTTTTGCTTTATAACTCCCACCATTTTTTTGGTTTTTTTTTTTTACTATTGTTGATGGAGGATTAACCTATAAAAACATGTATTTTTTTTGGGTATTATGTAGGATTAATATTAGAACACATCTACTTCTTTTTTTTTATTAAATACTCTCTCCTTCCCAAAAAATAAGTTCCAGTTGGGAAAAAAAAACTTTACAAAATGCATTGTGGCTCAAAAATAACTTTTTTTTCTGCAAAATACTACTCCATATCAACGACTTTCTAATATCCGGTAAAAAAGTTGAATTTGTTTGAACAAAAGCATATTATTTTCTTATAAATTCTCAGTTTTCGGATCGGACATCTTTTTTTGGGACGTGTAATATTTGATATTATGAATGTCACCTTGAAGTTCGAATCCTAGGTCCGCCACCGAACACAAGCAAATGAAACAGTCCTTTCAAATTAAAGTGATGAGTCAGAAGTACATGGATGCGGCAACAAGATGAAGAGACAAATCTGTTAGGTATGTTTTGCACCCCATCGGCATCGGAATAATTTATGGCTTAGTCGTACACTTGAATGGTACAAAAACACATGAATTTGTGAGGTGTTTTTAGTTGTGAAAAGTCAGATATACTAGGAATTAAAGTTAAAGTTACTCGATATCGACTCGTTAAGTTAGATCTAACCCATTTCGAACCTCATTGATATTTGTGTAGGGCTCGCAAAATAGTCCCAAACTCTGGTTTAATTATGCTCGGAAAGATTATACATCCAATTGAAGATTAGTCTAACGGTCGCATAGCATGCTTTGTAATGTGAACTCTTTTGCCTCTTGAGCTTGAGGTCTTGAGCTGATGAAAAAACATCGATATATGTCCCGATAAAAAATAAAAGAAAATCAATGCTTGTAGTAATAATCTATAATTAACTAACTCACTAACATTTTATCTTTGACAGAAGAAAAAACATGAGCATGGCTTGCTATACTAAAATCGAAGCGAAATGAAAACTCACAAACAAAATTTGAAACTCAATTTGGAACTTGTCAAGTTTTCAAATCAAGTTTAGAGCACCTCACTAATTAGTTAGGGTACAACTAGGCTGCTTTTTTTCTTTTTTCGGTTTCGATTTGACTGTGTGTACGGAGACTACGGAGTGTGCCCAAAAAATGTCAGTAGTTACATGGGATTCTTATTAGTTTAAACAGCATCTAAACAACTGTTTTGGAGGATTCAATTCGAATCAGGATTTGTCACATGAGCAAGATTAACGTACTTTATAGCGATGCCGGTTTTCGATATCACGAGGAACCCTAATTTGTTTAATAAGCTTGAAATGATAGAGAGAGAGGGAAAAAAAAAACAAGGAAAAGAAACGGAGGACATGGTAAGAGAAGAAATTTCCTAGGAGGTCTCGACGTTTACCTTAACCAGGAATCTTCTCTGCATATATATGCTTATCGAACGTCGGAATCTACTGGCGACAAACGTTATGGCGAAAAAATATTCCGTACATTTTTTTCGATGTAAATTGTTTTTTCAGAAAACAAATTTCAAACTTTTATTTTTTAGTGTTTAGTTGGCACTTGAAAAATATTTTCAGAAATCGACAAAATAGTGTAGAGAGAGAGAGAGAGAGAGAGAGAGAGAGAGAGGAGGGCTTAAACGGTAGAGAGATATGAGAATATTGGAATTGAACGAGGGTCAGGACTAACGATTGCGAAAACTGAGCAGTGAGAATTGAAGTAAACGTACGGCAGTGGGTTCATTTCGGAATATAACTTACGGAAGATTTAAGGGTAAGTCATTTTCATTCAATTAATGAAAAATATTTTCTTCATTTTTTACACAACAAAACACCGAAAAATAGATAAATCATTTTACGCCCAAACAAATGGAACCTGAATTTGGAGAGTGTATAGGGCAGTACAAAATCTCAGTTGTCAATCTAGACTCCGCTACTAAGACTGTCGCTACTAAGACTGTTGCTACTAAGACTGTTGCGTCGCCACTGATTTGCAATTTTCGCAATAAAACCAAAACCAAAACCAAAATCATAGTCATAAGAATCTTTCCAAACCAGTACCATCATCATCAGCCTTTCCAAATGTAAAATCAAACAGAGACTCATAGTTGCATATATAGCCAGAACCAATTTTGGAAACTACAAGACAAAAAACTAAGGCCATAGCAATTATAGCACAATCAATGGTAGAAAGGGTAAATTGATCAATAATGCTATGAACACGCCTATTGACCACTCTCTGACCACTCATTCCTCACATATATGTGGGGTGGGGCTAACACATATGCAAGAGATGAGTGATCGGTACGAGTGTACGTAGCATTGTTGGTAAACCAATAGGGAAAAATGGGAATAGGAGTGGGGGGTAGGGTAAACCTGCTTCTGTCTCGTTCCTCGAATTTTTTTCTAAGAACCTTCCCCTATTTCGAAAAAAATCTCCGAATCTCCAACCGATTTGGGGCAAAGAACAGGGTACGTACAACAGGATTGGATTTTTGAGAAGTGCTACGTACACTACACATTTACACTACATTCATGTGGAGCCCACATTAGGTTCCACAAAAAATACAAAAAAAATATTCATAAATTTTAAAATATTTTTTAAGGGACCCCTGTAAAAAATCAACTCAATCCGATACGGGTAAGTATTTATTCTAAATTCGTTGTATTAAACTTTGAACATTTTTCTGTATTTTTGTGAAATTCAGGATGAACTCCACATGAATGTAATGTGTTTGTGTAGAGTACCTAGCATTTTTGTTTTGTCTTCCCTAAACAGGTATGATAAATGCTTCTCTCTCTCACACAGTTCTTTCCTTTTCCCTCGGCGCTGTTGGAGCCCCTTACCTTTGTAAGCAAGTTAAGCAGGACCACAGAGGAAAAGAGAGGGAAAGACAAACTAAATATGCCTCTCTCTCTCTCTCTCTCTCTCACACACACACACTAGCTTTCTCAAAGTAACAGTTCTTTTTTGCCACGTACGATATAACATCAGTGGAGGGTTAGTGGGTTAACAACCAAAAGAAGATCGAAGTTTCTCCATAGACTAGAACCCTAAACCTCTCTTTTAGGAGAATAAATTCTTTACACCGCCGGTGTAAACATTTGTTTCCTCCAAATCAATTACATCGCGCCACGTTGCAAAACAGTGATCCCAATCAATAAAACATGGTAACGTGGCGGAGTATAATTGATTTGGAGAAAACAAATGTTTACACAGGCGGTGTAAAAAATTTAATCTCTTCTTTTAGAAGCTAAGAGGTACAACCAGATAAGCTAAGAGCCACATCTCTCAAAGGAACCGATTACTAAGCCAAATACGTGGTTAATTCAACCCTCTATTGAGTTAAAGCATGATTCATAATATTAGCTTTAGTTTAACTGGTCGTAATGTAAACCCTGATTCTAGTATTCAAATTACTACAATGGAATATAACCACCAGGCCCCATGAATGTGTAATTCAGTAACATACTAGTAGTACTTAATCCAACTAATCAAGATAAATGCGAGATCTTCCAATCCTTGCCAGATTCTTTCAAACAAATGAACTCATAGGAGTAATATTTTTTTCCCACTCTCACTTCACTAAACTTTTCTCAAGAATTTTTTTCCTACACATGAAATCTTGAAAACTGAACGGAGCGTTGTCACATCAGACTAATTTGTTTAATTCGTTCTTTTTATAACTCAAGTATCTGGACCAGCTTACGCGCACCTCATTATTTTCGAGGAACCATTCGTTCGTTACATTCGACATTACGCTTTAGAAAGATTCAACACTCGAGAACTTTTACATCTACCGGAAAAATATTTGGATGTATAGAATTCCTTACAGATAAATTGCGACAATTTACTGACAGATAAATTGCGACTTGCGACAATTTATATCTCTCAGAACGACCAGCAGAGTCTGAACTTAAAACTCCAACCACAACTGAGAGAGATGCCCATACCCTGCTTAAGATGAGGCTGCATAAATTTTTGTCTACCACACATTGTAGATCAGAGATGTTAGTTTTTTGGCTCTCTGATCACGTGAGAGTATCTCAATTGTATCTTCACTTAATAGACCAAACAACCCATTCATCAAATAGCTCACCCATTAAAGTCAAACATGGACCATACATATTTACCCCACTTAGAGAGAGAGAGAGAGAGAGAGAGAGAGAGAGAGAGATGCGCAATTTGTGTTGGATTTTTTGGGCCATGTGATGTGTTCCCAATAGGTCAGTTGGCACATTGGGAGAGTTTCTGATATCAAGAATACATCCTATGACTGAAACAGCACAAATGTTTGTTCAACTGCATGCATTGATGGGATGGGACTGAAGAGTGAACTACAGCCCCCATAGAAGGGATACATCCCATTGTTGTCCTATTCCCATGTGGTTAAAACACTACTTGCTCCCCCACTCTCTAAGGCACTGTTTGGATCTTTAATAATGCACCCCCCAGATAGTCCATGTAGGTTTGTCCATCATCTGGCCCTGTTTTCTGCCCGTTCTAAAAGGGGTTGGACTACTAATCCTGCGGGCCACCTAAGGTCATGCTTGATGTGGAAAAAACTGGCACAGGTTCGTAGTACCTTTGGACTAGGAACTCACCAATGCTATCATTCAATCCGGTGTAGAACCTAACAAGACACCTTCACTACCAATCCCCACTCCTTGACAAACTCAATTTCAACTCCGATCTCACCTCATTTCCGATCCCCTAAAAACTACAACCGGCATCAAACCTGGCCTTCATGCAATAACCACGTGGTTTCAAGTAACATATGTACTATGTAGGAAAGAAGAACAAACAATCATGCAGAACACAAGAATGCATGATATACGCGGTTCGCCAGTGTGGCTACGTTCATAGCAAAAGGGGAGAACATATACAGTATATGAAGTATAATACCATAAAAAGACACCTCACAACACTCCTAGTTTTCTTGCAACAACTCAAATACATCATCATTCAGGTGGGGGAACTGGGGTTCAAACCCAAAACTGACTATCGAGGGCCCTACGACTGGGCGAGGGGAGGGGGGTGAGGGGAGTTGGGTCCAAACCCAAAACAGACATTACAAGGCCTTCTCATCATTGTGGGAAGGTGGGGTTGTACACAAGGCCATTCCACTGGGCCTAGTTGCCTGCTCCTACATGTGATAATAATTCACTACTAAGGATAAACCACTTGTTCAAGACCAAATTATTTACAAAAAGAGAGAGAAAGGGATAAACAACTTGTTCAAGTAAAAATAACTGTAAATACATGTGTTTCCCATCAATATACATATGCTCAGAGAGTTCAACTATGCCCAATATCTTCAGAGGGAGGCATCCGACAACAACAAACCCAGAAATCATGCATACTAGATAGTACATGTCGGGGATTTTCATTTCCCTCAAAGTCTTTATACTACAAATCCCTAGAAAATTGTGTTTTCCTTTAGCTACTTTATTGTTTACCATCAGACTTCACTACTTTAGGTATTCAGAGTAAATTGGAGAATCACCAAAAAGCATTAAACAGAACACAGGTGTCCTGTCTAGTGAAGAGTAGAGCAAAGTGAGAACGGTACTAAAGTACTATGAAGGTGGTTACTCTATGTTTTGTTGCTCTCCTTGGAGCTGTTTGATTAGTTTACAATTTGTTTGCAGCGGGATTTTGCAAACTAAAGTTAAAAAAATCTACAGAAGCCTTTCCATGCCAAAATACAAACAGCATAATATCCGAATGACTTACAGTGTCATAATACTTTCTTCTTTGCCAGTTTTCCTTTTGTTGGCTTATGGAAAGCATCTCATTCTCTGTAAGACGACATTTGGCAAATCATTTTTAAGGTGAAATACTGTAGTAGCATTGTCTGAATTACGTTGAACTTAAAACAAAACAAAAATTAGTCCTTACCTGTCTTTCAATCTCAACGGCAGATGCAGAGAGTCTTCTTTTCAAAACTGATTTCTCCTCTTCACAAGTTTCTGTCTTGGTATCTGGCACCAAAACAATCAAAATAACGGTTCGGAAAAGTGATCTTCCTGTCTGAAATAATCTCTCCCTCAGGCTCATCAGACTCACAAGAAACCAAGGGTTAGAGATGGATGAATAAGATAGGGGAAAATTTCTTTTATATCCCTTCGACTTTGACCAAAAATTCATTTTGGTCCTTCACCTTTCAATTTGCATAAAAATACTTCGACTTTCCAATTTTTTTCAATGTCGTCCTTTAGGGATATATACATATATACACGAAAAATAGGGTGTTTGGATCAAGCACCATATACACATCGGATGCCGTTGATTCTCGCGTCAGCCCTCTCGTTTTTTTTTTAGAATTTTTGGACGGCTCGGATCGGCCGTCCAAAGAAAACGGATTCCTTCTAAAGGACGACATTGAAAAAAATTGGAAAGTCGAAGTATTTTTATGCCGAAATTGAAAGGTGAAGGACCAAAATGAATTTTTGGTCAAAGTCGAAGGGATATAAAAGAAATTTTCCCATAAGATAGATGAACAAGCAGTCTACCGCCATTAAGCGCGATATAGCTCTTCAAAACTTACCCAAAAAGTAGATATAAAAAGGAATACATGAAAGTGAAAATTTGTAAAATGAACAGAGAAAGAAACACAGGCACACATGTAGGGAGTTAGGAATTTTAAAATCTAACTTGAGCAGCCCAGTTAATGTGTACAAGGAATCTAAGGTACAAAAATGCAGATTACAGGAAATCTAAGGCACAAAAATGCAGATTAAAGGAAATCTACGGCACAAAAATGCAGATTACACAGACTATATCGTAAGCACCAACACATGCAGTGCACCTGTTCTGAGTGAAGAACTTTAATTTCTGACAGCAAAAATAATGCCCAGTTGGTACCCATTAATGAGTGTCTGGGAAGGGGAAATGTTGAGGACAAAACCTAATCTTTGGCAATAATACACAAAGTGGCTATGCTCGGACTTGAGCCCAAGACCATAAGTTTCTTTAATTTCTAAGAAACTTAAATAAAAAAGCGACAGATTTAAAGAGCATGATAATCGAGTAAATTATTTTTAGCACATGGATTTTTTTGTGGGAAGGAATGAAGCAATATTGAGCAAGCAATGTGCATTTACAAATCAACACGTGTTAAAAGTGGCTATGGCATTACAAGATATGTCCGGGTGTTTTATTCCATATGATTTATCATCTTTTTAAAAAAAACTATTTTACCATCTCAAACATAATGTACTATATAGTGCAAGAAATCAACACTTCTGGGTTGTTCGATTCTTACCATAATAGTACGAGGACACGATGGTGATTCTCTCAGTCGGCTGAAACAAATGATAATTAGTTCAGTGAAGAAAAAGCCTGTGATCAAACCAACTGTCCAAAAAGATAATTTACGAAAATTGGAACTTAAAACACAAAGAGATATCCAAAGCATGGGTTGCTCTCGAAGAAAAATCAACTAAAATAAGCCAAGGGTATAGCTTGTAGAGCTACTCAAGGCAGCATAAAAATAAAAGAATGCAGATTCAGGTTGACAATCTGGAAACAGCACAGCACATCCAATCAATCCTATGCATGGGTTGAGGATCAGATGATTACATGATAACTTAGGGGTATATGTCAATATGACAGCATGAGGGAAGAGCAAATACAGTTGTTTTACTCTTATGTATTGCATCCTGTGGTAAGGGATGATAAAGAATAGAATAGGCTCAATGCCACTTAAGGAAAAAGTTTCCATATATAGGCCAAATGAAAAGATTACCCAGCACATATGTGTTAACTGCATGAACTGAAAAAGTATTCAAGGTGTACCATTACAAAGATCCCCTCACGACGAGTAGGGAGTTCCTCAAGCTTTCTCAGAGTCTCATCACCTTTGGTAACTTTACCAAATATTGCATACTGAAGAGATTGTGCCCGCAAAGTAGATATAAATTGTATTCAGTTTGTGAGTCCGAAGAAAAAATCTCTTGCAATAATGATTGGGAAGAGCAACCAAACCTGTTCATCAAGGTGAGGGGCATCTCCAAGAAGCATTGAAAATGAGGACTGTGCACTGTTTGGATCGGAATACCTACAGGAAAAATAATGCAGGGTATGTGAATATATTGAACCTTGATTCCACTGGATGGGCCAAGAAACCAACAGAATAATGGGTAGAACAAGTTAAACGCGAAGGAATATCAGACTGCTGAATATGGTTAAAAATTAGTGAACCCAATTGCAGAATGAGAAAAGCAATGTCGACTCTTTGGTTGAGCTGGTTTTCAGTAAATACTATACTTCATCCCTGTTTTTTGCTTCTTGCTATGACATTAAGCTTCTTGCTATGACATTAAGTTCTGCCATAACTCAGATGAGCTCTAAGGTATTTTATGGTGCTCCAAGTATGTCAAAACAACTTAGATTAGTCATTTTCTCAAAATTTGATAATAGTGAATGCTTGATGAACAGGGGAATAAACTTTCTACACAACCATGCATTCCATCGTGCAGTTGCTTCACTTTTTGGCACATGGAAAGTGTTGTTTGGGAGAGCAAAAAGTGTTTAGGGTGTTAATTAACCCTAACACTAACAACTAGTAGTATTTATATCATTTACAAAACATACTTAACCAATGTGAGACTAATACTAAGACTAACAATATTCTAACAGAAAGCTTGATTCAACTCATTAATATAAAGTTGCTAACATATCTCAACATAAGTGTACCAATTTGGACGACTATTAACAGTTTCTAAAGGCATACAATAGAAGTCGAAAACAATGCTGAAAAGCTATCAATTTGACAATCTCCAATAAGAACCAATACAAATGACCTCAAGAAAGACTTTACCTTCCCATAGAAAGGATCCCTCGTACATGTTTGACATCGCTAAACTCTCCAACAACTTTTTTCTCAGCTTCCACTCTTTGCTCTTCATTCATGGGAGCTGTTCTTCCACCAACAACATCTGCCACTTGTGCAACAAAGCCCTTATCAACCTGCACCCAGCTTATATTTTTGTCACCCGAAATTGGATATTTCAACTCTTGAACTTAGGTTTAAGTGACTACCCGAAAGAAGTGATTGGTGTTATAACATCCCAAACGAACAAGTTTGAAGATGTGGTTGACAGTTTGGGGGGCCACAGTCGGATAGAAACCAAATTCAATATCTCCGTAGTTTGTCTGCATCCATAATACATCATGAGAATTTGAAATCCCATGAACAAGAAACCGTTGATTTACCTATGTAAAACACTTCAAACTGATAGGAATTAATGTCAGGTTCCGAGCCAAGTAGTATAGTGACACCTTGTTATAGCCAGTGGCAGTGTCAGGTTCACTTGTGGGCTCAGTTGACCTCACTGGACTTCAAAATTTTGTATCAATAACGACTAGTAACCTTTACTACATATTGGGCATCCATCCAACAATAAGGTGAACCAGTCGTTTAATAAATTGAACCCTCCATCTCTTAACTCCACTGCATTAGCTTAACCTCATGCCGGTATACGCTAAAACCGATGACCTTTTCCCATCGCATTTTCATGGTTCTCAAAGTACCCACACATTGTGCCGCCTCGACACTACGAAAAGATTGGCAAGAACAAAAGGCAATAGATGACAGTGTTGTTGCATGGCACGGGAGCGGGGGGATATAGATGCTCCCAAGGTCAGAAGCATGAAAGGAACATGTACATATGTTACGGAAATAATGTAGCATAAAATATAGACTTTAAAAGGACAATAGTTTTTGAGGGAGTAAAAATATGGGCCAAGTCCATAAGTGAAAGAAATGGGCTAGTGTTACAATATATGGTTTTCTATTCAAGATACCATAACTTGTGCAAGCTATATGAGTTCATCAAAGACCAATTAATAGAGCCAAGTGATAAATCACTATTTTTCTATACAAGGGATCGTACTCTCATCTTTGTAGTTGGGAGTGTAGGAGCGCACTCCCAAGGTGGGAGTGGCACCACTTTAGGAGCTCCCTGCTACCAAGGACGAAACCTCCAAGGCAACTCAATCTCTAACCATCTTCTCATCGTTCTTCAACTGCCTCACGTTTTATTTACACGTTTGCACGCGACACACACAGACACACATATATGTATACACATATTTATATGTGTGTATTAAGTATGAATGATGTGCAAACATTAATAGCACTAGCACTAATTATGATGTGTATTCCTTTTTATATATGGTTCAATTTGGATAAATAGCGGTTTAGGATTTTCTCTACTACAGAATTTGAGTTTTTGTGCTGCAGTGTCTCATGTCATGCTATATTATCTATCAAAGATCAGAAGGCCACAGTCGCACGTTGCACGGACCAAAAGAAAACATTGGAGAACTTTTTCTAGCTGATAGCCTGATACCACCGGTTCTCCACTCAATATGACAATTGACTCATTTCCTAAGAAATGGATATGGTTTATTGAGGATACATGGGCCTGCTTACGAATTATGAAGTGAATACAATGGCCTCCAGACTTAATATTGAGAAAATTTTATGTTCAATCCTTTCCCCATCAGCTTCAGTTGACTCTCGTAGCAAACCTTCCATCTTGGTTTCTAAAATAGGTGAACGTTGTTGGAGGTTTCTGTAAGCAATAGGACAGTCCTTGAAATGAAATACAAAGTTACTTAAGCTGAGGACGCTTCAAGGAATGGTATAATTTTAAGTGGGCGAGGTTTAAATCAAGAGACTAGTTTTAAACAGACTGGTGATACATGTTGGGACCACATTATGGGACTATTCAGAGTTTGGCCTCAATATGCTCCTCTGTGGTTAATGCACTTGTCATTATTCAAGTGGATGACCATGACCACGAAAAAATCTTTCTGATTTTGCCTTTTCTTTACATGAAGAAAATGTCTTCGGGGCTGCAAAGTAAAGATCAATAGATTGGAAACGCTATGGCACTCGTCGAAGCCTCTAAGCAAAAATTGCAAATAATGAGAGGATGAATGGGAAACTCTATTGAATAAAGTGTCAATTTGCAACAAACATGATATTCCAATCATGAAGGTTCTAATCCCAAAGGTTGACACATTTGTAACTAATGATAGGTCACGATGAAAAGCCCCAAAATTCACAATGTTATACCATCACCGTACCAAGTCAGTCTACCGAGTAATACAATGGAATGGACTCCAACAGCTTAAGAAACGCATAATTCCAGCAATGAAATGCATATTGACTAACTACGTAACCAATGGAAAATCAATGGATGAATAATTGCATGGAAACATTCATTCAGAAGAATCTATTTGCTACAATTGATGATGAGGTTAAAATGCAATAAATCCGGTACATGAGACCTCATTGTAAGCAATTGTCAAGTGCATGCATCTTTCAACATGATTTCACAACTAATGTTTTAAGTTATTGCCTATGAACCACCGACACTCAGTAAGATCGCCGTATCCAGTGAGACACTCCGGGGACAAGCGACACGCTGGGATACATTGAGGACACACATGAGACGTCAGGGTGATTTTCAGAAATCTTGCTGAAGTAAAATATGTATAACTTTCAATAGTATAGGACCAAAAAATGTACATGTGTGATCAGTGATGACTCCAAAAATATACGAGCATGGGGTCATTCATAAACTAAGCCAACGATAATCCACAGAAACATGCATTTACATTAATGAAATAATTTGTAATATATCTTTAACAAATCACATATTAAAAGCTCAACTTCGATCCACATTTTATAGTTTTTTATTCATTTGGTCGAGACGAACGAGTAATAAAAAAATTCGATGAACTGTTAAACAAGTAACAATAGCGAAAAAGTATATGAGCAAAAAATTAGGAAAAACAAGGCCTTACTTGAATGTTGTAGATGATTCGAGATTGACGAATGATTAATTTCAAAAAATACGGAGAAAAGTTAAACAAAATTTATGAAAAGTAGACAATACCGAAAGAAATACCAATATACCATAGCAAAAATTTAGGAGAAGCATGATTGTTGTTTACAATAAAGAGAGAGGCAGAAAGGCGAGAGATGAGTGACTTGAGCCAATTGGACTAGGAAACTGGATGGTGACTTTGTATGCAGTGGATTTAAACTTTTACTAGGGAAATAATCTACTGGGTTCAAATCAAAATTTTAATGGGTTCATTTTTGAACTAGGAAAAATTTCAGTATAGATGTAGGTGATTTTTTCCCTGCCATGGGGTCGGCCGGCCCCACAGCCAGAACATAGTGTCGCCTCTGTGTGTGATTCGCATACACCATCGATCAATATTGCATTCAATAGGAGTCCTAACATAAACATTTAGAGGTTTGCGAAACGAAAAAAGACATTCAGAAATGTTCGACGTATCCCGTGCCATGTCTGTGTCCCCAATTTTTTTTCAAAGTGTCGTGTCGCATGTCCGTGTCCGCATGGTTATTGTATTACCCAAATTCTAGGAGCCACCACTAACTATAGCAAATGTAGGGAATGGAAAAGTTCCCCGGAAACTATAGCTTAAATTCCCAAAAATCAGAAACAATAAAGCGATAATCGAATTCGACGTGAATGAAAGCCCAAAATTTCTCAACAACAAATCACAACTATGAACGAATGCTGAACACATAGGGCAGAATATGACTAGAAGCTCATATGCTTTTAAATATTTCGACACCAATGGCAAGCCCTATAAACCACAACGACAAATCAAAACAACGAATGCCACAAAGCTTCCATTAAGTCTAGAGGATCAATTTGACGAGTAATAAAACGATGAACCTGGAAAACAACACGAGACGATCCCAGCTCTGGGTCTTCAGCAAGGGCAGAAAAAGTAAACCAAGTGAACATGAAACTGTGAAGGATCCAAATCGGTAGTCCTCCACCATTGCCCTTTCTCCTCATCTCTGTTGACTCGATTTTGGCGCTGGGGTTTTCAACTGCTAGTATAATTCTATGTCTATTTGAACGGTGGGTTCCTCTTAGAAAATACTCCACTCTCGAGTATTTGGATCCTGACTGTATATATAATTTTTAAACTTATAAATAAGGGATCCTCCAAATATCAATTACGGAGTACAATTTTTTTGACCTTTAAATTTGATTTCATATCAAATTTGTCAAATTGATAACTTATGTCAGCCAAATTGAAAGAAAAAAATTAAATTGATGGCAGTTTGGATGTTGCAGTTCGTACCACGTTGGTTCAATTGATAACATTTATCCTCAATTGGATCAATTTGATACGAAAATCAAACTTGAAGGTCAAAAGAATAGTAATTGATACTGGACAAAACTGAGACTCGGGTGAAACTAGGAGGACCATTTCTATAAATTTTTCTATAAATAATACTGTAGATTTACTAGAATAATTTTTTTTTTGCGCAATTTGGCTGTCCATTTCATTGTTGTTTGATAGATCTCGATGAGATCTTTTGAACAGTAAAAAAATAAAAAATTATTTTTTGCAAATACATTATTTTTAAATTTAAAAATTATAAATAAGTACTTATTTTTTAAGAACTCTCCATAGAACACACCCTTATTACTCCATAGCCACAGGACTGTAACCAATAGCGAGCTAAGCTTTGAAGTGTTTAGCTATTCTTGTTTAGAGTATCCATAATGGGTTTGGTATATTTGTGTGTTGAAATGTGTATTGGTATAAAAATGAGTCCTACAAGTGTGTGTTAGACATTGCTAACATAGAAGTGTGTTAGAATATTCACAATGTGTTTGATAATTTAAGTGTTAAAATGTTTGTTTGGATAAAAAAAATAGGTCCCACAAGTGTATATTAAGAGTAATGGACATTTATATTTTACAATTGGAGTTTGAACCTATAGAGATGAGACTTACTTATTATTTACTAGCATATTTGTCATGGCACATATGCTAGCGCACTACAAGAATTAAAACACTCTAACACACAAACTAATACAAGCATTGTGGCACAAAAAAATATTTATGTTTGCTAAGTCTTAACACACGATTAAAACTAGTTTTGCGCGAGCTTCGTTTGGTGTTTGAGCATGATTGTTTATAATGAATCTTTTATAAGCAAGCCGAACCTCTACAAACGAGTGAAGTTAGGGGAGCAAACGAGTCGAATTGAGCGTTATAGTGTTTGAGTTCGATTATTTTATTAAACGAGCTTGAAGTTTGAGCTCAGCTCGATTGTAAATAAGCCGAACCGGATTAATTACTTACTTAATGAGCCTCTTTAAACGAGTCGAGCTTTTGAATGTGGAGCTTGGCTTGTTGAGTAAACGAGCCTAAAACTCAAATTCGAGCTCGGCTCGATTAATAAATGAGACAAGTCGAGTCTTGTCTAAAGGAGTCGCGCCGTGAGCAGCTCGGCTCATTTGCAGCCCTCATTGAAGTTATGTGTAACTTGATCTCGGCACATACTAAAAAGAGCTTACGACTCAAGCTCAACTCATTGATGTTTTTGAAAGAAAAAAAAAATAGGACTCGTTGACAAACGAGCCAAGCCAAACCTCGAGCTTCTCATGAAGATCTCAATTTGTTTGCACCCTTGTGGTTGCATAAATGTGTTGATGGATTACAATCGATTGAAATTTTAAACGGAAAAAGCATTTTAAATATCCTTGGTCATTTGGGGGTTTTAAAATCTCTGGACACGGTTTTCAATAAATTTTTTTGATCTATTTCTTTCTACTATTACTCTCAAAAACCACCCCAAAAAACGAACAAGGCTGTGTCCCCCAACTCCAAACCCATTTCTTTTCCAATAAGGTTGCTGACACAGATAATATGCACACAGATTGCGCATAGATTTTTGTGTGGGGCCCACTATGGGTCCCACACAAATAATCCGAGCCGTTGATTAAATGTGGGCCCCACACAAATAATTCGAGCCATTCATTAAATGTAAAATATTTTTTCAAGGTTCCCCATGAAAAATCAGCTCAATCTGATACCTATAGGTTCTCGATCTAATCATCTAACTTTTCATTATCCTGAAATCCAAATGAAAAGTTAGATGATTCGATCAAGCACCTATAGGTATCGGATTGAGCTGATTTCCTTATTTCATCATCGGGGAGCCAATCGAGCCAAATTTAAAGATAATCCGAAAGCCTGAATTGGGGTGTCAACACAGCTCTTTGACAACCCCAACTTGTTTAAGAAGGTTGTTATTCTATTTATACAGCGTTGAACAAGTTCACATTCAAGTATAATTTGGACAATAGTCATACATATTATAGGTTGGTTTGCGTCGTTGATGGTTGTCCGTGGAAGCTAACGGCTAGGTCACAAGACATGTCCTCACTTATTAGAGTGATCAAGCTGAATAACGAACATTGAAACACTACAAACGACACAGCTAATTTTAAGCCAATGATTCGGGTAAAAGAGATGAGTATGATTTTCAAGGAGAAAATATCTGGCGAGCCCGATCTCCTCTCAAAGAGCATATGCAAGGACTTTAAGTTAGTGTTTCATACTCCCCTAACTTACTCGCAAGAATGGACGACTAACCAGTTGATAAAAATCAAAACTAGATATCATATACTACATATACGAAGATTCACTACACTTTTAACTATTGGCACTCCACTTTTGTCTTTTTTTTTCTATTTAAAATTACAACAATACCCTTTAAAGTGGATGAACACTAACAAAGTAAATGGTAATTTGGTAATTTTACATTGGATGAAAACAAAAAATAGAGTGTCAAACTGTCAATGGATAATTGTGGGATGCCAAAATCAAAATGCGTTTTGTAAAAATAGTCTACCGTGCATTATCAAAATACGTAATATCAATCGCGCATGCATGCAACATGTTTTACGGAGCTTGCATGACAACAAAAATCACGCAAGCAAGTTCACATTTTCAAACTCAGCGGGTAGACAATCTCAGCTTGTTTAAGAAGGTTGTTATTCTATTTGGTGCGTTGAACAAGTTCACATTCAAGAACAATTTGGACAATAGTCATACATATTATAGGTTGATTTCCGTCGTTGATGGTTGTCTGTGGAAGCTAACGACTAGGTCGCAAGACATGTCCTCACTTATTAGAGTGAACAAGTTGAATACAAACGTTGACCCACACCACACCACACACGACACAACTAATTTCAAGTCAAGGATTCGGGCAAAAGAGATGAGTATGATTTTCAAGGAGAAAATATCTGGCGAGCCTAATCTCCTCTCAAAGAGCATATGCAAGGACTTTAAGTTAGTGTTTCATACTCCCCTAACTTACTCGCAAGAATGGACGACTAACCAGTTGATAAAAATCAAAACTAGATATCATATACTACATATATGTAGTTTACTACACTTTTAGCCATTGACACTCCACTTTTGTCTTTTTTCTAGTATTTAAAATTATAAAAATATCCTTTAAAGTGGATGAACACTAACAAAATAAAGGGTAATTTGATAATTACACATGAAAACAAAAAATAGAGTGTCAATGGCTAAATATGGGGTGCCAAAATAAAAATGCGTTTTAAAAAAGTAAAATAATACAACACGCATCTATACAACAAACATAAGAAACATAGAGTATTTTACACATCTCTAACCCCAAACCCATTTCTGCTCCCAACTAACTTAACAGTCTTAACTGACGTTCAAAAAAAAATCATTACTTTAAATACTCCCTCCCCCACTTTCTCTTTCAGTTGTATCAAATAATCCAAGATCAAGATTCAATGGATTTAGAATTTTTTTTTTTGGGTAAGGTAAAATTTTATTAGAAAACCCACATTACACAATACAGGTCATACCCCAAAACAACAAAGGAGCATTCCCTAGGAAGAGACAATACGGCACAAGGCCAACCCCCTATCTCAACAGAAACAAGAAAACAAAACAAACAAATAGGAATTAAGAAAAGACCCTACTTGAAATGTTCCAATCCCTACACAGCAATCTATTGACATCAGACCGCCAAATATTCCTCTAAGAGCTGACATATTCACGAATATCTGAATCCACAGCACGTATAATTTGGTTTGGACTAGACCGTATGGCTTGAAAAATGCGCCTGTTTCTCTCCCTCCATAAATGGTACACAACTACAGCACAAGACAACTTGACCAGAAGGCTTCGCAAATTAGCACCACCCCTATGAACATTGATCCACCGGATCTCTTGAAACAGAAGGAGGCAGGGCCTGTGGATGCCATTTTTTGCCACAAAATACTGCCACACAGAATTGGAAAAAGGACAACTAAAGAACAAGTGGATTCAGGTTGTTAGTTCTTTGCGTCTCATTAATTATTCTGTCACGCCCTCGATTTTCAACATAAATAAATGATCCATTTTAAATAAAAGTCTCTCGCATACAATAGATAATACCCAAAAGAGTCTTCCACCTGTTTAATTTACAAATC
>JAOTQK010000004.1:5417314-5429495 GCA_025642025.1 Rhododendron ferrugineum
TTGTCGTTTAGTTGTGGTTCTTTTGTGTGGAATGCCACGTGGTCGTGTCGGTTCGGGCCCACTTCGGGTGTCGTTCCGGGACGGGGCGTGACAACCCAGATACTAAAGCCATGATAATGATTAATACTAGCACATTGGAGCAGGCCATCCGGTGTTTGCGTTATAGCTCGCACCTCTTCGATCAGCATGAAAAGTCTCCCCAGCAGGACAACCAGTACCATCTGGCAAACTTATCAACCATAAATGATTTTTGTCCCTGTTGGGATCATATGTAGCTATAAAATCGACAAAATTTCCCCCCGTAGCTACCTAGTAGAAAACTCCACCGACAACGTTACATATTGAGTACGGTTCCAAGGAAACCGTGGCATCACATGTGAGCATTGATTCTCTCCACTCACCAGTTCTAGAAGAGAACATCTCAATATGCCGAATGTTACCGATATATAAGCCTACCCTGATGACTTGGAAATGGATCAGCCCATCATCGCATCATCGCCGCAATCTTCAGAAGAAAAACCAACGACGCAGCGACGATTATTCATTCTTGGTTTAGGAAGTGATAACTACCATTGGTCAGTGACGGGGTTACAGACATAATAAGTCACAGAGTGGAAGCCACAAATAATAAGGCCTCCCGAGGAACCACCACCACCAACGAAAAAACCCACTTTTTTCATGAAGTACTTATGAGAGCTTATTATGGACTTGCCTTGTTAACAAGTGGGCACGAATGGAAGTGGAGGGCCCCAATCTTCTCTAGGAAATCTACTTCGTAACACGTTCGTACCATAGAAGAATCCCAGCAATATTGAAGTTTTGAACTTTGATGTGTAACGACGTCGAAAATAAGGATTCGACGTAATATCATTCCATCTCCTTGACACACTTGCATCTGAAAACAGACTTTTGAGGCAGCCTGAGCAAGATCTCAATGAGGAGGTGATCACACTGCAAAACTCCAAGTGCACTGCTTGCGACGACATACCTGTTCGCCATTGATCCGATTCTTCTCTGTCGAGATAAATCCTACGTAATTAATAATACTCGATATATATTTCTATTTGACCAAAAAAAAAAAATAATACTCGATCGCCTAGCTATGACAAATCAGATTGCATACCACTTAAAAGCTTCGACCCTAGCTAGCTTGCTCATACATATAGACTGGTTTTCATTGTCCTTAATCTATTCCATCTAGGAGTACTTCTTTTTTTCCTTTTTTAATTAGGATTTCATTGTTTTAACCCATGTAGGAGACTCTTTTCAATTCCCACCGACAAACGTACGTCAAAGTGTACGTTTTCGTATGTAATGTATATACATTACGTTGACCTCCCTTAGTTTTTTGATAAAATACCGATAATACCCCCAAATTTTATAAAATAACAGTAAGCTCCATATCAGACTCCATATAAAATCTCAAGGTAGATAGATTGGAAAAAGAAACGGAAAAAAAAAATCTCCAATCAATCGCCTTTCTCCAAGATTAATCGAGATTGACCACCGTTGTTTTCTCTCCAAATTAACTCCCTAACAATTAATGCAAATTATGCACGAGGGATGATTTGTGCACGACAAGGTCTTCTTAAGAATTGCATGTTGAACTGTGGTCAAGATTTTTTCCCCTTGTTAGAAGATACTAGAATTGAGGATGTCTATGGGAAAAAGGTATAATGTTATCAAATTCTAAGTACTAGCCATCAAAGGCTCAGAGAAATGAGAGAACCTTATTTTTCAAAAATAAAATAAATAAATATGCTTCCATTAGCTCGGAACTCAATAGGAAAAACTCACTATTCTCCGAGATGTGTTTTAGAAGTACATAAACCTGTCGATCTTGAAGTTTTTAGCCTAACTTGACCCTTATATTTGATCATACAAAATGCAATTTATAAAGCTTTTTCGTTTTTGAATTGATTATTTTGTTATTTAATGAGAAAACTAAGCCATGGTCCTCAGGTAGAGCCTTCATGTAAGTTTTCATCCTATATACCCATCATTGTAGGTTATGATTTAATCCCATGATTGTATATCTTATCGATTTTACCCTTCATATTTAGAGTGGTTCTATGCAAAACCATAATCTTTCTCTTTAGTCCAAATAAATGTGTAATTTTAAAATTGCAATTATGCCCTTCAATCAGAAACCCCAATTTCTTTCTAATTCCCACCCTTAACCCTCTCCTACCCGCCGACAAGCTTCTCTATGAATGACCGCCACATTCCCACTTATTTGTCCCATAGTCTCTGTTGGCCAATGATTTCACATACCAACCTACAAATTTTATGAATTCAGGATTAATTTTATGTTATCTCAATGTAAGATTGTTTACACCCATTTTTGGCCAAATTCTAAAAAAGAATTTGTTAATAGATTAATGGACCAAAATGTTATTTTGGGACCTTAATGAGCCTTATAGTTGATCACTTGCAAATTGGGCCGGGTTGAATGCAATTGGGCCATGGTGAATTTGTAGAGGCTTAAGTAATTTTGGGATCAACGGGCCACATTCATTAATTTTCAGACTTGGGCCAAATTAAAGCCCAAATTTTCATTGTCATGAATCTGGGCTCAATTCTTGTGAGAACCTAGATCGATCAATCAGGCCTGGACTTATTCTCTAGGCCAGTTTCTAAAGACAATTGTAAGTACTAGAAGGTCCAAATCAGTTAAAAGCCTAGGAAAAATCTACACAAACAACATTTTTTTACGAATTTGTTTCCACAAATTGATTCACGCAACAATGAAGCCCATGGAATTTAATTATAACAGGGCCTCTCAAATTGGAGAAATTTTTCGATGCCAGATGGGTATATCCCACGTGGTATCCCCTCGGCACATCCAGGCCGCACATCCGTTACACTTTTGGACGGCTCAAATTGAAACACTCTCCCTCCTCTCACCCTAACACTTTTTCTCTCCAAATCTGAGCCGTTCAAAAACACAATGGCTCAGATGCAGTCTAGCTCATTTTGTCGACGTTGAGAATCAGTTTTAATTAGCTATGCCATTTTATTTGTTTGTATGATGTATGCTATCCTAATCGATCAGTATTTGCAGTACTGTTAATAGAAAAATAAGAAATGCTTGTGGAATTGAAATCCGTCCCTAGTTTCTCTCTCAATCTTTTGTTCTGCCTTCTCTCTAGAGAGAACAAGAATAATGAAAAAGTCATTAATTTTTGAGTCTTACGTACTTTTGTGTGTTTCTGAATGTTTTTACTGTTCTGATTCCTCCCGTCGAGAAATCTCAAAAAGTAAGTAAATATTGTGAGATCAAATTCTAAAAAATACTTATTCGTGGCAATTATTCATTGTCTTAAAGATTTAATTAATTTAAGAAATCACTCGTTGACAGTGTCAACTCACGTTATACCGAGTCTCAGTTGTGGTTGTGTCTCACACTCTCTAAATGTATCGGTCAAGATGAAATATTTGTTGGGAATGTGTTAAAATCATGATGAATTTAATTATGGCCAGAATCACAAAGAGACAAAGGTAAACGATTCTTCCTTAACTCATCATCTTACATTTAACTTCAGTTTCTCCACAAATTCATGTACAAATTGATGATCCGAACACTACCTAAGTAAGTTTATAGGCAATCATCCTTCCTCAGTACGTAGCAGCAGAATTTTGATCGATGATTCGACTCATTTTTATGATCTGATCGAACTACTCAATCGACTTCTAGACTCACGCGGGTTTTAGTATCTCGTATTCAACGATGGTATTGCCAACTTAGCCAGGATGAATTGGTTGCGTTTGGGTTGAAAATGTGAATTTACGGAGAGATTTACAAAGCCAAAAATACGATTTCCATGGAGTTCTCTCTTGAACTCATCACATCATGCATTTTTTTTTCTTTTCGTTCGAAAATTCATGATCCAAACACAGACTAACGTTGTCATAATACGCGATCCCGTCACGCCGAAAACTTTTGTTCGGAATCACAATCAGTCTCTACTTTGGTTGGTGACACTTTTCAACTATTAAAGACACTACAAGGGTGATTGGGAGAGCAGAATTAATTCCAGGGTGCATAAAAACGAATTTGGTTCCACTAGAAATTAAGGGGTTTGGTATCTCATTTTCATTTCTTTTCCTAATTTAGAATCTGATTCGACTTTTTGATAACTCCACGTATATGACAATTGATTTGGTCCATTGAAAATCACTTTTCATTACTTAATTAAATTTAGGACCCGAAACGGACTGAATTACACGAGTCAAACATTAGACTATTCAAATCCATTCGTTAAGTTTTTAACGAACTCGAGTTCGAGCTCGGACTCAATGAAAATTTGATGAGTCGAGCTCGAGCTGAGTTTGCCAAGGTTTGAGTCGAATTCGAGTCTATTCACAAGCCTTAACGAGCCAAAAAAAAGTGTTATATTTATCTTTTCATATGATATTTGCAATCGCGTGTCTTGTAAAGATTTGGCGAGTCGGGCAGGGCCCAACTCGTCGAATATCCGAGTCTTCGTCGTGGGCAAACTAGTACAAAAGTAAACCAAGTTAATAACAGCTGCAAACAGTAAACTTGCAAAGCCTCTGGCACAAATTGCACAATACGCGTCTCTTTCGCACTTTAGGGTGAAACCGGCACATTCGCGTCTTGTAGATTTGAGAGAGAGAGGGAGAGAAGCTCGAGGTTTGGCTTGACTCGTCAGTCAACGAGTCCTTTTTTTTTTTTTTCCAAAAACTTCGATGAGTTGAGCTTGGGTCTTGAGCTCTTTTAGCAAATGCGCCGAGATCGAGTTACACATAACTTCACTAAGGGCTGCAAATGGGCCTAGTTGCTCGCAACGCGGCTCCTTTAGGCAAGGCAAGGCTCGTCTCGTTTAGTAAGAAAAAATTGTGTACAAATTTAGTATTCTATGAAATAGATCAGACAAGTATTCTTAAAAAGAAAATCTAGAGCAATTTTTTTTTTTGAAACGACAAAATATTATTAAGAAACTTGATAAGGGTAACACTATCATAAATTTATTTAATGTGATTCAAATATTTAATAATGATTATAAGGAATACTTAAATATTCATCCTCGAGCCTAGTATGAGTTATCTTTTCGTCTTGCCCGCTTTTTGGGATTATGTTTTCATACTCAAATTTTGATAAACCCAATTTCGCCCTTATTCCCCCATAAAGCATTACGTCGTAAATATTCATTCTTCGAGGATGAATATTTTAGTACCCATTCTTATATTTTAGTCAAGATTTTTGTTTTAATGGGCTGGGCTGGGCTTCGTAACCATAGAGAGGTGGGTTCTTTGTTCTAATGGTTTGTGGGTCATGTCATGTTGGGCCCTTCTTAGAGAGGCGCAACCTAAAGACTAAGAAGGGTGTTTGGGAGCCCAACTCTTCTTAGATTTTGGATTGTTAATTCTAAATTTCTGGCTATAATGAGAACTATAAAAGTATTTGAATAATACGTGCTGAATAGATTTTGTATAAAGTTTTTGCGAGTGCAAGTATATATAATCAGAATTCGAAAAGCTCAATCAAAGATGGATTTTCGGGATTCTGCATTCTCGATTTCATTTGTTATAATGCATTTTCACGGGATTTCTTCCATAATCTGCTCCCTTTATTGTTCTTTGCAAAAATAATTCAGAAAGTCGATCGAAAGATCCATACTCTTTTTCGACGTTGGAATTTTGCACATGTCAAAATTGCATATGGACCATGTAATTGTTTGGCTCAATAATTTGACTTCAATTAGGTACCACATAACTTTGCCTCATATTCCAGTAATTTGACTTCAATTAGGCACCACATAACTTTTCCTCATATTCCAGTAATTTGACTTAAGTACGACTGCAATCTTAATCTCTTCATTACTAGAGTTGACTAGTAAACAGTAAGTTTGCTACTCTATTTTTTCAACCTCCATGAATAGTATGTCCAAAAAAAAAAAAAAAAAGGGAGAAATTTCCATGACAATAGGAGGTTGTATTAAAAAAAAAAAAAAAGCAATCATTTTATTTTATGTTTTGTCAAATTTAACCTTTTTTCGTTTGGGTCTTTTCTTTTTGGTGTCTTTTATGATTGGTGTTGACGAGAGAAACTTAATAAGTAAAAACAAAAAATAGCAAGAATAAGAATAATGAAATAGTCATTTCTGAGTCTTACTTTTGTATGTTTCTGAATGTTTTTACTGTGTTCTGATTCCTCCCCTCAAGAGAAATCTCAAAAAGTAAATATTGTGATCAAATTCGAAAAAAATATTTATCTGTGGAAATTATTCATTGTCTAAAAAAAATTAATTAATTTAAGAAATTACTCAACGGTAGTGTCAGCTCCACTCACATTATACCGAGCCTCAGTTGCATGTAATTGTGTCACTCTCTCTAAATGTATCGGTCCTCGCATTAATGTGAGAGGATGACACCACCCCCACGTGTAATGATTTCATAAAATATTTTTCTCAAGGCAAGGCCTCCCAACACCATCAAATTTATATAACACTAGGGTTAAAAAAAATTAAGTCAAGATGAAATATTGGTTGGGGATATATGTGTTAAAATAATGATGAATTTAATCATGGCCAGAATCACAAAGAGAGAAAGGTAAACGATTGCTCCTTAACTCATCATCTTACAATTTAACTTCAGTTTCTTCATAAATTCATGTACAAATTGCTACTCGATCAACTTCTAGACTCATGTGGGTTTTAGTATCTTGTATTCAACAACGGGAATGCCAACTTAATTAGTCGAGATGAATAGGTTGCGTTTCGGTTAAAAATGTTAATTTTATGGAGAAATTTACAAAGCCAGAAATACGATTTCTAGTTCTCTTGAACTCATTATCATCATACATGTTTGTTTCTTTTCGTTCATAAATTCATGATCCAAATACAGACAATGTCGTTATAATTAATACGCGATCCCGTCATGCCGAAAACAATGTTCGGAATCACAATCAGTCTCTATTTTTGTTTGTGCTCCTTTTCAACTATTAAAGACACTAGAAGGGTGATTGGGAGAGCAGAATTAATTCCAGGGTGCATAAAAACGAATTTGGTTCCACTAGAAATTAAGGGGTTTGGTATCTCATTTTCATTTCTTTTCCTAATTTAGAATCTGATTCGACTTTTTGATAACTCCACGTATATGACAATTGATTTGGTCCATTGAAAATCACTTTTCATTACTTAATTAAATTTAGGACCCGAAACGGGCTGAATTACACGAGTCAAATATTAGACTATTCCAATTCAATCGTTAAGTTTTTAGCGAACTCGAGTTTGAGCTCGGACTCAATAAAAGCTCGACGAGTCGAGCTCGAGCTGAGTTTGCCGAGATTTGAGTTGAACTCGAGTCTGTTCACAAGCCTTAACGAGCCAAAAAAAAGTGGTATATTTATCTTTTCATACAGATCTAGAGCTGCACATAAAATTCTTTATCATGTACATACATAAGTTCATATATAAATAAAATGAAAAAACATTGCATAAATAAGTTTAGAGTACTTGTAAGCGTATTTATGCGTACAAGGATAAACAAGTTATATAAGTTAATACCTATTCATGTTTATGTATGATATTCTCATGATATATATATATACACACACACACACTCTTCAGGTTCGCGACCCTGATCGAGCCGAATATTGTTAGGTCTAACTCATTTATGAAACGAGTCTAAAGTTGAGGCTCAGGTTCGGTTCATTTATTAGACGAAACTAACTCGAACAAGCCTCTATCGAGTCGAGCCTCGAATAGTTCACAAACGGCTCATTTAATTCGCTGCCCCTTATTTTAAGATTCTAAAACCGCTTATATTGACATGTTTTCCAGCAGGCTGCATACCTGAATAGACATCTTGATTACGAAGTATTTAATTGCAAGCAAAGACGCAAAGAAAGGCTTTAGATTGTGGCAATTATTTATTTTAATAAAAAGAAAGGTCCACTAAAAGTGAAAAATCTTCGTATTTAATAGGCGGTTACTTATTTTATTTATTTTAAGAATCCCCTAGACAAATAAAGACCCATTCACGCCATATTTACTTTTAGCGCAGAACTTATAAATAACCATGCTCAAATCACTATATTTATGCTAATTTGTTCCAATCATAAAGCATATCAAAAGTTTCATTTTGCTTGTTAAAGAAAAGTGTAAAGCAAAAGTGATGATTGTAGCCTTTGTAGGTGGCACAAGATTCTTGAAAACAATTATATAGTATATTGCAAATGAAAATCTCCAATTTTATGATGCTGTCAACCCTTGTTCGTCCTTTAGTCTTTATAACAATTAAAAATATTATAATTTTTTTTTTTGTTAAAAAAAAATCTCCAATTTTATAAACAATTAATTTATACAATATCCACGACAATCGAAACCTCTGCGATCAACCAAATGTCCTAGTTCAGTTAAAGTTCATATTTTTTTTATTACTTATTTTCCGCTGTACGAGATAAATCATTTTCTCACAATACATTACATTTAATTCGAAAATAAGAAGTACTTATTTTCTTTAACCGAGAGGCCAATTCTTATTGTGATGCACCTATTTAGTTAATGTAATCTTTTATAACTCAGGTGTTCAGGTTAGCTTACGCGCATTTCGATTAAGTATAGGGACCAATAATCATCATGTAATTGGGGCCGGCCACTAATCATAAAAGCCCAGCAAAATCCCCCTTGTTTCTAGATCACTACTTGAGTTTGAATCAAAAATTGCGCCACAAAGACAACTAAAAAAAGATTCCCCACTTATTAATTGATAGATGCTCCAAGAATAAAATCCCCACTTTTTATGTCTCCATTTGTTGTTAAGTGCTTTTGAAATTGTGGCCGGGATGCTTTGATAAATCACAATTGTATGATAAGGTTAATGTTCCTTGTCATGTCATAGTTTGGCAAAATGGGAATTATGGAAATGGACATGGGACACCTAATCTGGCCATTGGAGGGCTGTTTCATTTTGTACACCTAGATGCCTAATTAATAAAGCATTCATCAAATCAAGTTCATTGAACATTCGTCAAGACTTATGCTCAAATCATGTTTGTTTCTAGAACGATGGCGGTCAGATTTCGACCATTCATTTTGCATCACATGAGATAATGTCACATTAGAGAATTTTGATTCCTAATTTCGAATTGCGTTAGTTGGGGGTTTGATGTTTACGCCCTCGCGCATGGCGCCAAGGCAAAATAAATCAAACTTACAATAAGATGAACATGTATCCTTCACATAGTTGTAACCCCATGATAGGTTAGCCTAGTGGTCGATCTAAATTGGAAATTTAGGGATTTGCTTCTACCTAGGTTTTCGGTGCGAAACTTCCTATGTATTACTCCCTCCGTCCCGATTGTTTGTCCCCTTTCTGATTTATACATGTCCCAAATTGACTATTCAATTTCAAAATCAATGGATTAGAGAATCTAAATTTTCAAATCGATGGATCAAATTTGGTTTCCTTAATAAATTGGAAATCCAAGATTAGACAAACAAATTGGGACAAATGGAGTATATATCAACTCTTACCGAGTAGTTCAACGGAGGTTTACCTCACCTTTAAATGGGGCACAGCCCACAACTATACCTTTCAACTTAGTCGACCTGCATTAACTAGGCCATTGAACTGCAATTGAGAGCCTTCGCTTTCACACATGTGTATTTTTACTCCAAGTTTTGACAAAAGGTAGGCAAAATGTCTCCTGAAAACAAATCTTCTTGTCAATATTAATCATTTCATAAGATTAATCCCTCTCTTTTTTTTCTTTTCAGATTTCATGTAAAATACTGAAGTTATATATGTTGGAGATTTAATTAAGTATATCTTGAGTAATAACTTTACATCTTGAAAAGAAAGTAGTATAATTATCAAATACAAAACAAAATACATTAGATTTAAATTAATGTTTAAGATCAACCCTTCAACTCTTGAAGGCTTCACACTCAGATTTCATCTTATATACGTCTCCAATGAGATTGGGTCGCCCCTCTAGCCAGGTCAGAAAATTAAAAGATGCTTTCTCATCTATGAGAAGATAATAACATTCCAAAATATCCTTAATTGAACAAATTAAATATCATCGTCATGAATATGGTCGATGCCCCGTTCCGCTAAGGTTCTTGTTTTATAATTACTACTTATTTTTCGCTTTACGAGACATGTCATTCTCTCCGTCCCAATTTATTTGTCCCTTACGGATTTCAGTGCATTGTCAAACCCCAAAAAATATATTTCTACATATTATTATTTTTAATTTCTCACACCAAATTAAGGTGAGAAAATTTTAAAAAATATATGTAAAAATATATATTTTTTGAGTTTGAAATTGCACAAAAATCCGTAGGAACATTTAAATTGGGACAGAGGGAGTACTTATTTTCCTTAGCAGAATTGGGCTAAGCTTATTTAGTTTTTTTCTCATCAAGTCGGTACAAGCTTTAGGTAGGCGAAATTGACGGATTTGATGTTCCCTCTCTTTATTAGTAAACTTTGAACAAGATATAAAGCTAAGAGACCTAGCTGTTGTGCATTTGGAGAATTCCTATGTACTATACGACTCTCTCTTTTAGAGAGAGAGAGAGAGAGATTGTGATGTTTGCCAAACATTGATGTTTTGGGGAAATAAGTTCCATCCATGGAAATGAAGGACAGCACAAGAAGACTACGTCTCTCTTGACATTTGCCTTAATTTCCATGACTCATCATCAGATAACAACCAGCAAAAGTAAAAGACACTTTTTCCAGTGTGTTTTCTCTTTGAAAACGCAAGGCTTCATTATCAATCAAACTTCAACTTATGGCCATGTGGCAGTGTTCATCATGCATAAGTCTTCGTCCTAATTACTTCATCAGTTCATTATTGCAATCGAAGGCAGTGTTCATCATACATACAGTTGTGTTCAGGTTCGGACCTCTTACGGTCCGGACCGTCCGGACCTCCCATTTCCCGATTGAATTTCGATGATCCGAGCCGCTCAATATGATCAGAACGTGATTTTAAGGGTATCCGCTTGAAATCAGCAAAAAAATGACCGGGAAGGACTTGATCTAAGCAGTTTTTTATTGAACGGTTTAGTAAAAAACTGCTCGGATCAAGCTCTTTCCGGTCTTTTTTTTTTGTTGATTTCTCGCGGGTACTCTTAAAATCACGTTCTAAACACATTGAGCGGCTCGGATCATCGCAAATCGATCGGAAAATGGGAGGTGCAGACCGGAATCAGGTCAGGACGTCCTAACCTGATCCGGACTGTACACATATATTTTTTAATCTTTCACCGGTAATAAATATCTTTTGCCGTTAATAGTTTGTCTTTAATCTGAATTGTCCAAAACACTTTTGGACAGCTGAGATTGGCCTCCGTAAACTTTATTTACGAACCTCCGTAATAAAGATTTTCTAAACATACACTACAACAAAATACACAATTCCCGACTAAAATTTCCCGACTAAAAGACGTTTAGTCGGAAAATACAAGAAAATCACCGACTAAAGAATATTTAGTCGGTAAAATATAAAACATTTGCCGACTAAATTACTTTAGTCGGCCAAAACATATATTTGCCGACTAAATTTAAATTTAGTCGTGAAAAATTATTTTTTTGAATTTAATAAAATAGAAAATTAATTCCGAATAAACAAAATTTAGTCGGTAATTTTCTTTTTTGCCGACTAAATTTCAATTTAGTCGTGAAATATCTTTTTTCGAATTTAATAAAATAGAAAATTAATTCCGACTAAACTAAATGTAGTCGGTAATTTGCTTGTTTGCCGACTAAATTTGAATTTAGTCGTGAAATATCATTTTTTTAATTTAATAAAATAGAAAATTAATTCCGACTAAACTAATTTGGTCGGGATTTATACATTTTGCCGACTAATAATAGTTTTAGTCGGGAAAAAATGCATTTTCCAATAATTTAAAAAATCAATAAATGAAATACTTGTCCGACTAATTAATTTGGTCGGGAGTTATATATTGTTGCCGAGTAATAATAGGTTTAGTCGGGGAAAAGTAAAATTTTTACGGATTTTATTTTAATGTCAATTTTTCCCCCTTTTTAAAACTTCCAAGAATGGTAATATTTGTTCGGACTACATTGATCACAACTTTCCCGATCAAAACCATTCATTTTTTTGTCCGTCTTAATCATAAGTTTTTCGTAAAATTTTGTCTTGATCAGGTTAAAGTAGCCCCTTTATCGGCAC
>JAOTQK010000004.1:5437595-5455635 GCA_025642025.1 Rhododendron ferrugineum
GACAAAACGTTTCAAGTTCGGTTCCTTGGGTGTTTTCCGCAAAACCCGAGTGGCGACTCTGAATCGAAGCGTTTCGCCGCGCATTTTCCAGAAAGGGTCGCACCTGTTTTCATAAACCAAAATCGCCGGGATTTTTAGGGCGCGTGCCCACAGTTGGCATAACTGTATCTTGACGTATCTTCATCTTCATAAGGTTTTGCACACTTACCTCCTAAGAAAATAGAAAGCACTGGAGAAAAGAAAAAAAATTACAGGACAACACTCTTACCATACGTACGTATCGCCGGCTCCCTATCTTACTTCTGATGTAGTTGGGCCAAAGGCTCTTGGTAGTTGGCATTCAGCTATTTAATGGTTTAGATTTAGACGGATTTAGACAGTAGAGAATAGTTTAGGTTTTCAGTTGAAATTTAGTAAAGTTTGCGTGTCTATTAGACATTTAGGTCAAAGTTTGGGGTATTTTTAAATTTTTCCTTTTGAAAATTTGATTTTCCCACCTTTCACTTCAGAGTGTATGATATTGGTCAACCGGACTAACATAACCCGATTGGAGTTTTGATAAATTTGGTTGCGTAGCTAGGTAAATATTCTTTGGATTTCAAATAAAATTACCATCAGTAGAAAGAGGGGATAATTCTTGTCGCTCTTTGTTTATTACAGTATTTTTAAAAAAATTGGTGATTTTTTAGAAAGAATATCATATTGAAGATTTTTTTAGTTTTGTAATTAGCGAAAGTCAGTACGGTTAGACTAGTTAAATTAGTACCCGTAGAAGAATAGTTAAAATCGTGACCTACTTTCTCATGCCACCTAAGTACATTCGTCGTGATGTTATTGGACCAAAGGCCTCTAATCAGATTTAAGATCGGATAAAACTCACTTTCATTATCATATTAGGGTACAACTTATAATGTAATCTTAGAGGATAAGTTAAACTTATGGATAAGTCAAAAATTATCCAATCCTTGTAATAGAAATATATTTGGGCAAGAGAAACTTATTCAGGGCAGAGTCGTGAACAAGTTATTCTCCGCGTAATTTAAGCCGTCCGTTTCAGCAATCAATTGTTTGAATTTTTTAAAAATTATTCTAACAAATAGTTTTTTTTTAAATTTAAATCATTCAAAATATTTTTAGACGCACGCGATTGAGCGTCATAATCTTTATTTACTCCGTAAAGAAGTTTTTCTCTATTTGGGCACCCATTTGTACTTTCTTTCGACAGTGAACAAAACTCCATCTTTTTGGGGTGAGTTGAAGGGCAATTTTGGAATTTGGATTGTCATATTTCGACGTGGGCGCCTAAAGTTACAGACCAATGGTCTTCAATATTTTAACTTTCCCATGTATCGTTTTTTCATTTTGTTTTTCGTTGTTAACCTGTTGTCTTTATTTTTGATCTTCTTCATAAAAATGGTTTAGATCACTTCAAAATCAATGTTTAATTCTATACAAGATAGGAAAGTGTTACATAGACGGATTCAATAACACATGTGTCTTAAAGTCATTTGGCACACGTATATTGGGACCCAAAAAAAAATCGCATGCATTGGTTTGGTTTCAAAGGCCGCATCTTTATTCGGACCCGTGTTTGAAAATCTGTCCCTTGAATTCTCCTCTGAGAAAAAAAAAAAAAAAAAAAGGGGGCTTATTCGTATCTCAGGGTGTTCACACTATCATCATCACTTTGAAAAAAAATGAACGGTCGTCGAATAGAGTAACCGGCCATTTCTTTCCAAATACAAACAAATTCTAATTGTGCTTCTGTTGACGTTTCCATCAAAGCGATTTTTCTTGTCTACAAAATCTACTCTTACCAAATTAAACGGCTCGAGATTATTGAATTGAGCGTCCGCATTAAAAACTAGTGTTTATGATGTTTTCTTGATGATAAAGGTAGAAGAAGCGGCGACCGGCTGTAAATAAAAAAAAAAGAAAGATCGACAACGCGGCCGATCGATCCAGCGAAAGAGACAGACCCGCGGACGTCGCCGCTGTGATGATTACTTTCATGGTGATAGGGCAAGAAAGTCCGAAGCCGACCCTATCTCTTTTTGCCTAAAAAGATACACTTATTAATATCTCTCAGTATATAAAAAACAAAAAGTTTGACAGGATTATATTGATAAATCTTATCTTAAGTGGGACCTAATCAAATCATGTTTTAGCTGGTGATTTCTCTCTTATCCATGACAGTTGTTTCGTAATCTATTATTAGAGCATCTCTACCGACTGGACAAATCTCTTTGGACTTGTCAAAATTTGGAAAGAGAAGAGGAAAACCATTGCCTCACGTTTCCGGCATTGAAAAATTTGTAAATTTTTATTCGTGGTTGAGAAGTTGTTAGGTGTTTCCGATAGTGAATAAGTTGATGAGAAATGTCAAGTTATTTCCGGTAGTGAATAAGTTCTTGATGGGTTTGTGAGTGGAGTTACTGTAGCAAAACAAGTTTTTGTTAGTGGAAAGGAGATGGTAAAATACTGAAATTTTTTTGTTAGTGAAAACGAGATAGTAAAATGCGTTAAATTTATAGTGTTTTTTGTTAGTGGAAATGGGGCCTTAATTTTGCAAACTTCTTGACATATTTTGGAAACAGCATTGCTCTACCCGATCATCTTTTGAATGAATATGGACCTTTGGTTTTCATTTTCGGGGTACTTTTCTAATAGGTTATTTGGGTACCTAACATTGCTATAGAATATGTAATTTTAATGAGATTAATAGCACATACCAAGTGACCCTGTAGCCAATGCTCTACAAGAGTGTAGGGCGCCTCGGTGTGCCCATTCGAAATGTCGTCTCTGTGATATGAACCGTTACGTCAAAAATTAAGTTAATCGGACATAGATATCTACATGCATGATTCAAAGAGAGATTTCTCACACTACGTTTTTAGAATTATGCTAACCATCCGTTTTTGTGTGCCTAATGTTGGCTGACTAAGAGGCTAATGGTATCCGTGCAATTCAATTTTTTTACTGAAAAGATCTATCCAGCGTGCTCTACAAACTAAACGATTCAGATTACAATGACAAAATTTTGATTGGAAGCAACGAAGCGCCCTACAATCCCATTAGTGCATTGGCGCACTACGGGATTCCTTTGCCCACGCTGCCTCCATGGTTATTATTATTTACCACACTTGCTTTGCTGGCATCTCAATCATACACATAAGCCAGGACAGGAGATCGTCATCGGTGGATGCTAAAATCGAGATCGTTTGAATCAACATCCAGAGATGGCCTTGTAAAAAAAATAAAAATTTATTAATGCATGTTTAATTTGGACAGCAAGAATTTTGATTAAAGAAAGACTCTTTGGACTTTGATTATTATTAGTGATTTTTAGGATTGGACACACATTAGACGTGAACGACCCTTTCATGTCTCTAGCTAACAGTCCCTTCGGATGATGAAAAAGGTTGAAATAAAAAAGAAGAGCTTTTTCTCACCTAATTTCACCGCTTTTTGGTAAGATTGGATGCGAAAAGGAGAGGCCAGAAGGGCCAATCATTTTTTTTTATTGCTCTTTTATCTCCATTTCTCATCAAAATGTTCAATTCAAATGAGCGATTTCACAATAAATCATAATCGTTTTTTTTTTTTTTTTTCCATGAAACCCTTCCATCCAAAGGGGACACGATGCCTAACTACTTCATAGACTAATCTATGATTGACATGTCCGAGCTATCTTAATATCTATTCTCTAATCTTGTCTTCTAACAGTGCTATCTCTCATCGTGTCGGACTTTAGTTTGATGATTGAAGCCGTGTAAATTTTCTTAATGCTTGTTGAAAATATTAGTCTCGCCAAAAATCGTGTGGATGAGAATCACGTTGTGACTTTCTACTCCTGCTAGGCTTCCACGGGAAAAATGATTGGAGGAGAAAAACAAGGCTATGATCTTTGAACAAAATAATAAAAAGTTACCGGTCATGAGTGAGTGCTGAATTCACTGTGTAGCCGTAAACAGATAATTGTTAATATGTTTTATATTTGACGACGGGACGTAATGTAAATTTATTTGGAGGAAACAAATGTTTACGCCGAGGGTGTATATAATTTAATTTCTTCTTTATATATAAGTAGCTATAAACAGTTTAGTTTGTTTGATGTGGATTAGTAATTAATTACTTGTATTAAACAGGATGGAGTTCAATGTTGATGGTTTGTTGTGTTGCAGTGCACGATAGCACGAAGCTGATGTGGCGATGCGGCTTCCGGAGCAAATAATAATTTCTCTATAGCGTGATGGTTAGGGACGTCTCTAACATTATGCTGGACTATTTAAATGAAATATACATTTTTCAGTTTGAAAATATTTATATATAAATATGGATGTATATATCAAAGAAACTTATGCTCCCTCTCTCCTCAAACGACAATCCCGTGCGAAAGGACATGTAATTTCCGGATAAAAAAATAAAGTGCTTACGTACATGATTTTTCAAGTTTCTTCACACCAAATCAAATACTTCGATTAGTTCTTTAATTTAACGCAAAAAAAATATCAAAAATGATGAGTATTCTATTTTTTTATTTGAAAATTACATTATTTTTTTTTGGTAAGGGACTATCATTTTGGGAAGAAGGGAGTATCTATTAGCATGTGAGAACTAGGCAATACGTACTGGGTCGTGATACCCAAAAGTCCCCTCGCAAATTGATACTCCGTATTTATCGGCCAACAAAATCGCGTACTATCTTAATTATATATATTGAGGCATTCTTTTAGAATTAATATTAAGGCAAAAGATGAATATATGTTCTTGGATCACTTATATTGACAAGAATACGATTAACATAATGTAAATAATGACATTGTTTTTTCAACTTTTTAAAAAAATACTAGTCTCGTCATTAGTTATACTGAAGTTTAATTTACTTGTATGAATCGCAGTTTTATTTTATATGTTAAATTCGTCGTTGACTTATAATTCTAGAGCCGCCTGTGACGATGGTTACATTTAAAATTTATTTTTTCCTGGGTGGGTGTAAGGTTTTTTTTTTTTTGGAAAAATGCAACTGCCGATGAACCTCAATAATTTTGAAATATTTCAAAAAAAAAAAAATGCCATAAAAATAAAGCTTTTTAAAACTTAAGTCAACTCCCAAATGCAAACCACCAAGGATTTGTTTGAGGCACCCACCACCACCACCATATCCTTTTCCCCTCTCGTCAACCCCAATGCCTCATTTTCAATTTTGGGTTAGACTTTTCAAAATTAAGAGATTATCCCATTAAAATTTGCAAATTTTGCTTATTGCATCCTTCGAGGTCCACTTTTAGGGTTAATCTTTGTAATTCTTTTTTTAACACAGAAGGGTAAGAGAGTAATTTCACTTATCTCCGTAATTCGAAATGCATCATTAGATATAATTTGATTAGTAAAAAATTTGATTAGTAACGATATTTACTTACGCCGGTAAACCTAATTTTTTTTCATGTGAAACGATTTACGACGCGATTATCAATTGATGAGTCCATTAGGATGAACCAAATATGGTCCTATTACATTATGGGCACGATTGACTTATTAAGATTATAAAAAATGAACTCAAAATGGGTTCCCACACAGTGTGAACATGATTGTTCAGTTTAACTTCACAAATATGTACACACGTGTTATTGACGGTTTACCGATTCACCCCTTCAAATAGTCAACCACAGCCATAGGGCGGAGGAATTTTTCAGTGTCGGGTGGGTATCATTTGGTGCCGCTCGGCGCATCTGGATCGTCCAAAAGTGTTTTGGACTATCCGGATTAAAACCAATTTCTTAAAGTAATAGATAATCTATTACCGTTAAGAGATTTAAAACACTTTTAGACGATACGAATGCGCCGAGCGGACACCACGTCAGCCGCCGGCAGTGAAAAATTTCTCCATAGGGCGAACCATCAAAGTCCTTAGTTGGTCGAAGGGGACACCCACTACACTACAACCATGGGCGGCTCTAACGGTATTGCTAAAAAGGGTTCGATCGAGGGAGTTCTCACTTCTCACAACTGTTTCAAAGTAAGAAACTTATATAGATTATTATTATAGATTACCCTTTCCATTCCAATCTAAAAGTCTCTCGTTTTATTTTAACCAGATAAAAATGAGTTATATTTCCAAATCGGTAATAAATTTTACTATATGCCATATGGATCTTATTTGATAGAGAGCTCAATTAATTTTATTGGACAGTATTTTTAAAATCACATAAAACATTATATATTACGATACATAAGCGATTGGAAAATGGGATGAACTCTCAAAAAGAACTGTTAAATGGGGACAGAGGGAGTCTAATTCATAGATGTGCTTTGAGAAGTAATTCTCGGCCTATGCTCAATTTAAATTAACCTATAATTGCTTGAGCAAAAAATATAAACATGGATAAAGATTCTTATTAGGAGTACGTAAAAATGAAATACTAATAGATAAGCGATTATTTGGTTGCTTTTATTAAGGTAATGTTAATTGGAAGATTAATTTCATGCGTTGTACATGTTTTCTTTTTCTTTTTCTTTTTTGACAAAATTAGGAAAATTATATTGATAACAATCCATCGACACTTTCATAACGGAGTGCATTACAAATATTTTGAATAAAACCAAACTAATCATCTAAAATTTATTTTGTTAAACAATAGTAACATTATATGAATTAATGTCGTCAATATGAGATATTTATTTAAAGTTTGCCAAGTAATTGCTAGATGGACCTTAATGTAGGGGACTTATACTTGGAGAGTGCGCTCAAATCCACCCGTAATAAGGTAAATACATAGAAGTGCTACTCAAATGTCGCTCTTGATTTAAGTATTCTTTTTGGATTCGTATGGCAAAATTGCTCAGTTCGTCCCTATAAATTCAAAAGTAATACTTATCGATGTCCGTTGGAGCTGCTTTTTTTCAGAGCCCCATAAAATAATATTTTAAAAATTTATAGATATTTTTCTAGATTTTTGTGGAACCCGAAATGGACCCAAATATGTTTTTTCTTGCGTGGTTCCCTGCAAATCTTCTTTACGAATAGCCCCATCACTACATTTCCCTGTGTGCATTGCCCTATTTTTAGCATGTATTTAACGACTGGGAAAACTTATTTGATGCTTTAGGCGATGTTACACGGTGTTCCAATACCCTCGACTTTTATAAAATCATGTGGGACTCGATACTAATTTTGAAGGTATCCCAAATGAGATATATGTGATTGTGAAATGTGTTGGGTAACCATGTGACGCTGCGAGCGGGCGCATAGTTCCTCCGGAATTGGTCCACCTGCCCCCCTCCTTTTTATATATTAAAAAATAGTAATTAACCCTATTAAAAAAAAGATAATCATTTAATATATGGGAATTTTTCTTCACGCATATAGTATATGTATGTGTACATGTATATCAACTCCCATTTGATTATGCTTAATTAGAAAGAGAGGCGAAGAACCTCTTCTAGTTTTTGCCCCAAAGCCCCCACACACCAAAGCCTGCTTGATTTGCAGAGAGATCCCACCTGAGAGAGAGAGAGAGAGAGAGAGAGAGAGAACTGGGATATTTTTACATAATTCCGATCGAGTCCTCCTTATTCTTATCCATTCTTGTAAGTTCCCTGTATCATTACTCCATTTCTTCTCTGTCTGTTTCCTCTGCTCGGAAACTAAACAGATCTAATCTAATTAGTTCTAGTTTTATTACATAACTCAAGATTAATCTCGTTTTAGAAAAACAAATCGAGTCTTGATTCATTTTATTCAGGAATTTTGGGAAAGTTTAGAGATCTGGTGTTGAAACTTTGACATTTGGTGATTTCATCGCACTCATGAATCTAAACCCTTTTTTGTGGTGTTTCAAAATCTGGGTTAGTCCAATTGTAGCTGATTTTTTGATTTTTTTTTAATTTGGTTTTGACTGCTTTAAATCGGATTCTTGTTGAAAGATTGAATTTTTCGAAACACCCATTTGATCAAAATCATTATTATTTTGGTTAGATTAGTAACCGTTTCAGATTAGCCTTAATTATGTTGGTTTGCATTAATTTTTGTGTTTTTGCTTTTATTGACTGAAGATTTGGTGATGTGCAATCTAGGGTTTCCTATTCCCTTATGTGCTATTTATGGAAAGATCAATTTCTTTACCCTTTTGGGTTTTTGTGGGATCCATTTTTTTCAGCTGTGGATTTTTGCTTCATACGATGAAGATTCGATAGAAAAGAAATTGGAGGTTTTCGATTCCCTTCTGTGGTATTATGTAACCGTCAATTTGTATGCTGTATCTGATGTTGGTTGTTTCTGTACTGATAATCTATTTTGGAATTTGGGATTTAGGGCTTCCCCTTTTCACCTGCGGATTTCAGTCCGGTAAGGAAGAAAGGTGGTTTTGGGTCAATCTTTTCACTTTCTCGATGACCGAGACGTATTGCAAGATCGGTTCTGCTTAGTTTCAGGAGTTTATCCGGTGCTTGTGAACGTGAAACCTGCCGGGATTGCAAAAATCGCAGACTAACTGACCCTCACAAACCAAAGGAATGAAGAAGTAGGTGTGAGGAAATTGTCTGAAACCAATCAGACGCTTGTAAGAGAGACGATTGCAACTCTAATTTCATGTGTGGCTTTGGTTCTATGTCCTTTGTACACCAAAGCAGTAACCGGCGGCGAGCTGTGGATAATTCGGATTCCGATTCCCTTATCCATGGAATTGGTAGAGACAACTCGATAAGCTGCCTCATTCGGTGTTCTAGAGCTGATTATGGTACCATTTTATCTCTTAACCGGAGCTTCCACTCTCTTATTCTAGGTGGTGAGCTCTACAAGCTTAGGCGGAAAGCGGGCATAATTGAGCACTGGGTATATATCTCGTGCAACCTGCTAGAATGGGAAGCTTTTGATCCCAATCGCCGGCGTTGGATGCGGTTGCCAAAGATGCATTCTAATGAATGTTTCTTTTTTTCAGATAAGGAGTCATTAGCGGTTGGAACCGAGCTTCTTGTATTTGGAAAGGAGGTGATGTCCAATGTTATATACAAATATAATCTGCTGACAAACAAGTGGTCGTCGGGTATGAGGATGAATGCCCCAAGGTGTTTGTTTGGGTCTGCTAGCCTTGGGGAGATTGCTATTATAGCTGGTGGTTGTGATTCTAAGGGTAATGCTCTAAGCTCAGCTGAACTTTATAATTCGGAGACTGGAAATTGGCAAAGACTCCAAAACATGCTCAAGCCACGGAAGATGTGTTCTGGGGTATTTATGGATGGGAAGTTTTATGTGATTGGGGGAGTTGGGGGAAGCGATTCAAAGCTTCTTACTTGTGGAGAAGAGTATAATTTGGCAACGGAAATTTGGACTGAAATCCCTAATATGTCCCCGTCGAGGAGCAGTGGTACCGATACCCCTGCTACGGCTGAGGCCCCACCTCTTGTTGCCGTTGTTGATAATGTATTGTATGCAGCTGATTATGCAACTATGGAGGTTAGAAAATATGATAAGGAGAGGAGAGAGTGGCATTCGGTGGGGAGATTGCCAGAAAGGGCAGCATCCATGAACGGTTGGGGATTAGCATTTAGAGCTTGTGGACACCGCCTTATTTGTATCGGTGGACCTAGGGCATCAGGTGAAGGATTTATAGAAGTCAATTCATGGGTTCCAAGTAAAGGTCCTCCTGAGTGGATTTTGCTAGGCCGAAAGCAATCCGCTACCTTTGTGTATAATTGTGCTGTGATGGGTTGCTGAAGATTTTTGTTTTGGATGCACTCGCTCGTGCAACGGTGCTTTTTGGCTGAAATTGGATCCAGAAGATTGCTTTCCCTATCAGCATAGGATTATTGATAATGGGTAATAAATCCCAACTTTTTGTTTCCCATTTTTCTTTCTTCTTCTTCTTCTTCTTCTTCTTCTTCTTTTTTTTTTTTTTGATTGGGGAAGGATGGATAGAATACCAGATTTTTACTCGAGGTTCAAAAAAATGTTTTATTGGAAGGAGGTTTTGAGTATCATTTTTTCGGAAAATTTTATTTCTGTTTTATTCTTCATTGGATTTCTCTCGTGTTCATGACATGAGAACTTGAACAGTGGTAAACAGCACAGGGATAGGTTTAATAAGTTCAAAGTTCTAACTTCTAATGCAATTATAGAATTCTCTTTGTATGTTTGAAGACTTTCTTAGCAGCTTATGATTGTTTGCATGGATTTCACTATCCTCAATCTTCTCGGTGTTCTCTCGATGCGATAAAATAAGCTTGCTGAGGTTGTTGTACTGTAAAATTACTTGTGTACTGAGCACATCTCTTGCTTCTATTCATGTGCTGTATGTAGCTTTTATGTTTCAATTTCATGTGTATCAATAGAAACTTTTGACCTTCTTTATACTTGTATTTGTTGGTGAAATAGATCTCGGTTGTCATATTTCTACATCTGTCATTGAATAGGGTAACTACCGCCGATAGATTTTTTTTTCCCCTAAACTTTTTCTGCTCCGGTCATTTCTCCTTTTCTGTGCTGTTTGTTTCCTTCTTCCCATGGTTTTGCTAGTCTGCCAATGGTACAGAGCAAGTAATGGGCATCTGAATAGCAAATATAAGTCATGGAAAGTTAGTTGTATCCTTGGTTATGGAAAGTAGGCATATCTGTGGAGCTTATGTGGTTTTGTGATTCTGTCATCCTTCTCAATTCCACGAGTTACTGAGTTAGTTATTTAGAATGGTTCATCTCAGGTTGCGCTTCATAGCAGGACTGATTTTCATTATTGGAAACAGAAGACAATAACAAGTTAAAATGTCTGAATGCTTTTATTTGAGTACTGCAAACATGACATGACATGGATTAGGAGAACAAGTAGGGAGAGTTGAATAGGTAGGTTACTTGTAGGTTGGAAAAAAGAAAAGGAAATGTAGGTGGATGAAGAGATGCATGTGGTGTTTATCATTCTTCTCGCGTTCTCTATTACATGGGAGAAGTTTTTTGTTTTCGCCCTCTCCCTTAACTATCTTATTCTCGGGGTTAAGGAACTCCAGGAATATGTAAGGCGATTTGAAGGAGAGAATGGAGGTTGGCCTGTTGGGTAGTAGCAACTGACGAAGAGAACTTGATGTAGCAGGTGGAGTGACAAGAAAGGGGAAGAAAGGTAGCACAGAAGGGCTACAGTCCTAACACAAGGCCATAGCTCATACCGTATGCCCTATACGTCTAATGTGTCGAATTCATCTCATTTCTATCTCAAGGATACAGGGACACTCCAAATTCTCAGATTTTTTAGTAATATTTCTTCCATTTTACTTGGTAAATTGTTTTAGAAAAGTACCTTAGGCCATTTTATCCAGATTATAGTGGCTCTAGGCCCAGTTCATGGGTACTCGAGTTTGTTTGCCAGGTGAATGTCCGACGAAACATGTTGGACATGGTCGGATTCCCATACCCTTGTTTGAGTGTTGTGTGTCCGACACGGGTACTGACCACATTTAAAAAGATTGATGTAACGTAGATAGGTACTATTATTGTTGTTTTTGTTCTTGCTGCTATTTCTATTTGCATTTTAGTGGGGAGTGGGGCTGCCTGTGTTAATGAACTGAATTGGAGCAGCTAACAGTTTCTCATTTTGTAAACAACGGCAATAAAGGGATTCTATTTATACTCTTTCAAAACAAGTAAGAAAGACTTGGCTAATTTTTTGCAGAAAGGTAGGTAGTCGATCATGTGTAAACTACAGTGCAGAAGCAAAACCCGAAAAACGCTAAGGAATTCTCTTGTTGGAGATTTCGGTATCTTGTTGGAACAGTAATTATAGGCTCAATTTGTCGTTGAACAAGGAAGTTGCTTTATACTGCAGGTTTAGCTTTTGACTTAGATCTGTGGTTATTACTCCACAGTGAAGGAAGATATTAGAGATTATACCCTTCTCTTCTAAGGAATCCTCTAGCTTTGGTTGGTAGGTATGTATATTGTACTCGCGTACTTTGCCACGATCTAGTCTTTATTTGGTTATGTACTAAGAAATCCTTGATCGAAAAACACATTGCTTACTTCGGAATAGTTGGAGGGGACCTAATTCATTCGTGTATTTTCCGATATTATGGTGCAGTATGTCCTTGCTTTTCCTTAATTAAGCGAAAGGACACAATGAAACTCGCTAATTGGTTGTCTACTTACAAAGATTGTTCATTCCGGGGATGAAATTATTCAAGTTACTCTCATGCTAAAGAATGTGACCAGATGTGAATCTTAAGCTTTTCGATTACTGCTTTTCCACAGCTGATGAGATGATTTACGATGTTCTGAATCATTTTTGAATTTGGATGTTCCGAATCGGGTTTTTCCTGCAGAAAATGTTAGTAGGTCCGGTAATTTTAAGTCCTTGGAGTCTTCATATCTGCTGTGCTGCCAGTGTTTAGTGTCCATCTAACAAACTTTTAACCTATCTTCGGATAGTCTTGTGCGGTGACCTACTCTGGCTGGACAATCACTCTCAGGTGCTGGGTTTTTTTCCCCCCCTCTGGAAATTGGTTCATTTTAGTCTTTTATGCTAGTACTACTACTTATCATGGATGAGTTTTTTTTTTTTTTTCCGGTCAATGTATCTATGGATTATCTCTTTATACATCTCTGTTATCAGCGTGCCTGAAATCATCATATGTTTACGCCATTGTTTCTGGTACAGAATTCCTGTAAAAATCGGAAATGCCCGACCTTTTATGTGCGGTTTAACTGCTGATGTACAACAGAAACATTATGGACTAGGCTGAAGAGGCTCAAGTGACCTCTTTCGATGCAGAAAGATGAAGGCCCATAAGCCTGGCAAGTCGGGCTGTAGGCTTAATGGCTGTAGAATGTAGATTTAATCACTTTTTGTGAAGGTGCGAGTGATCCCTAGGATATTGACTTGAACAATGCCACGTACCCAGATGTTGGTGTGCATATTCGACTACAGATATGTTCTAAACCGTCTGATGCACGTGTGTCCCTTATTATTTTGTTGCGTCCAAAAGCATTAGACAGTTTGAGATATATCTGTGTTATGATCTATGAACAGACTTGGGCTTTCCGATCGATCGGCTTAATGGCTTGAAGATGTGCTTTTGAGATGGAAGTATCTGGTACAATTGTTTTTCATTCTTTAAACCTTGCTTTGTATCAAGCTGTTTGGTGGAAATTCTATTTTGTCCTAAAAGTCAAAAAACAACTTTAAAATGATTGAAAAGCTGAGTTTTTTCAGAATTTTTAATTTCATGCCTGTGTTTTGCAATGATAACTTCGTTCGTGTCATTTTTAGAATCTTATATTCCACACAACCAGTTCTAAGATTGATAAAGAAGGTGGGTTGCGCGTTCGGTAGCTAACAGCTATGACATGAATCCAATTGGAGAAAACAATTCATGTAATTGATCCCAGTTGATGCTCGATTTGTCGGTTTGGTGTGGTTTATGAAGATCAAATTCTAACTTGAATGCTAAAGCCATAGCTAGATTTGAAAGAGTTCAAGGAAACCCATGATTGTGGATACCGTGCTGATGGGTCCTGCCTTGCTCGTTAATGTAGTTATAAGTGATCAAGAATCCTTGGTCCAAAATAAGGCTTACAATTTCCAACGGGCTATTGGCCCGGCGGCATGAAGAGAGGCCTAAGTATCCAAGTGAGATGTCTCATGTTCGATACTGCGTTCAGTCTGGTGTTGTAGTCTAACTTACTAGCCACGAACACTACTGATGGCTCCAAAAAATATATATATTCAGGCTTTTTAATTAGGTGTTCTCAACTTTTCACTAAGCTAACTACGTTGGTTATGTTTGGATCATACGTTTCGGGATAATTTGTATATACACAGGAAAGAAAGTAGAGGAGAAAATCATATTCATTTCATTTATCGGTCATATGACTGATGACCCATACCTATCTTTGGTAGATTTCTTTCAAAATTTGTTATCCAAACAAAGCATAAATAATTTTTTTTTAGACAACTGAAGTTTCAGTACTACACACTCGAGAGTAAACTTCATTTCCTCCAAGAATCTTCAGCTATCTTCACCATGAGCCACGCCTTGAAGATCCAAACGCTCTTTTCGTAGCACTTGGAGAGCAGATTATCAATGCAACAACTCAAAATGAGTCGACGATGTTATAAGGGCTCGTCCATATGTGTCTATGTCGATTCTAAATGATCCTCTGATAGTGAGAGGCGAAATTGGTCTTTCATAAATTTGATAGGATAAGCATAAGCTGGTCCTAAAACCCCGAGATATACTATATCATATGTAACACCTTGAGTTATAGAAACAGTTGGTTTTTATATGAGTCTGCTCAACAAATCTTCTAAGATGAAGGATTTGAATTATCATGTCAAACATGTGGTTGGCTCACATAACTCCATGGGACAGTTGAATTGACCAAAGTCACCAAACCAATTACAGAAAAGATGTGTCCTCAACCTCCTAATTAAGGTCGATCACAGGTTCAAAACCTCTCAAGAGCTATCAATTACTTTGGAGCTGGTCGATACAGAGCTTTGTTCTGACTTTAATGAAGACCCCAGCAAGTGGCGGTATGATTGGTCCTCCAGAATCAGTCGAGATCCGCATAAACTGTTCCGAATACCTGAGTTATCAAAAAAAAGTAAAACCATGACATCTGATCTGTGCTAATTGAGCAACTAATTTGTGCTCATGATATGAGTCTTATTAAGTGGAATTGAGCAGGGTGGGCCATAATCCTCATAAAATGCTCTTGCAGGTCCCACTTTAACGGTGGGCATAGTGGATTAAAAATTAGTACCTTTGATGCCCTAATTATGGCTTTCTAGTCCCATCCCTCAATAATGCAGCCCACACAAGGAAAATACAGATTTGTCTTGTCTTTCGGTTTTGGATTAAATTCGTTTTTATACTTTCTCTATTCGTTGTCTCAAAACCATCAAACACAACATCACTAAAAAAAATTTGATTCTATTTAATTAGTAATTGAAAGATAATCATTTTTTATTTCACTTTTATTAATACGATATATACATTCGCTTTTTGCCTAATGTGTATCAGGTCCTGCTCTGCTAAGGATCTTATTTTTTTTGAAGTACTTATTTTTTGTTTTACGAGACAGATCATTCTTTCACAATACATCACCTTTATTCAAAAAATAAGTACTGCTTATTTTAATTAGTACAACGGGGGCCTCAATAAATTAACTAATTGATTGTTTCGTGTGCGACCTAAGTTTATACCAATTCTTTGAAACAGAGTATTCTTGAATATTTATTTCTAGATCCCTTTATTTGGTTATTCGGTTATCTCTCCTTATAATATTTTTAAGAACCTTTCGCCCTTTAAATTTGAACCCTTGGCATTGGAAACCAAGTCAATTAGGAATTTACTAGCAAATAAATTTGATGCTTTTGAGTCATTTGCCGGTCCACTGAAAACAGGACTAAAGTTCACATTGCAGGACAAATTAGTGCATCTTGATTTGTCCTGTTAGGGTTTTAAGATCTCTGAAGAGGGGTACCTTTTTCACGGAGGTTTCGTAAAAAAGGTTTTCGTGCCGCCTCATCTCACCGTTAGTTTCGGTAATCGACGGTTCGGATTTTAAATAAACTATTCGTGTGAATAGTTTAACTATTTAAACTATTCGCGCGAATAGTTTATTTAAATTATGGACCGCCCAAAACATTTTTGGACGGATGAGATTGTTCACCTCCGTAAAAACCTTCTTTACGGAGCCTCCGTAAAAAAGTATTTTGATCTGTTTCGTGATAGAACTCAAATTGAGGAACCATTGCGAATAAGCAACCTCTTGTAGATTAAATTGTGGGTAGAACCAAACTGCTCGAGTTCAACTCGTTAAAAGCTCGTTCATAATCAATATGTTACCTACTCAAATCAAACCTAGAATTATTTTTTAAACTCGTTAAACTTTAAACAAATCTCAAATAATTAGCTACTTCCTCCGTCCCGATTTGTTTGTCCCCTTTTTGACTTTTGCATGTCCCAAATTGACTGTCCAATTTCAAAATCAATGGATTAGATTTTTTAAATTTTGAAATCAATGGATAAGATTTGTTTCCTTAATAAGTTGGAAACCCGAGATTGGACAAACAAATCGGGACGGAGGAAGTATCACTTAGCGAGCTCGTTCGGCTTATGACTGATATGATATTCTTTTTCCTTTTTTGTTGTTGTCAATATTGTATACATTAGTGGGGGTTAGAGGGGGAGTTAGCGAGTCAGTCCACAGGGGCTCCAAAAGTTGTCCATAACTCTAAACCTCAAACGTCTCAGCTGAGGCTCAAACCCTTGTCTCTCTTGTGGAAGGACAGCCCGCTCCAGCTGACCTGCTTTACCTTTCGCCTAACCACGTGACTCAAAAGTTTAACCTCAAGTTATATAGTAACTCGTGACAGTTCGGTATCAGAGCTGACACCAACCGGAAGTATGAGGTGGGTCCCGCAAGTGAGAAGTTTGAGATGCTTGTCGTGCTTGGGCGGGTCCCACATGAGACGAGCTTGACGTGCTTAGGCGGGACTTGTCACACATCGCTTGGTGGGTGGAAGTGATGGACCATGTGGTGCAACGGGAATATTGCAACTTGCAACCAAGGTAGTGAGATTGTGGAATCCCACGTCGGGAAAATTGGGGAAGTGATTGTAATATATAAGGGCAGGAGATAGCCGGTTGGGCTACAAGCCTGCCCTCTGGTATTCAAGCAACTCGAATTCGGTTCTATTAAAGCTCGTTTAAGATCGACGCGTCTTATTTTCAAAAACACATATTCGTGGTTCGTTAAATTTGCTTAAATAATTAGTAACTCTTCAACTTGTAGGAATCGTGTGTCGGCCCTTAATTGAGTTTATTGTGGGTGGCTACTTCATCTTTTGCTTTTCTTCTTTTGTCTCTCTCTTTTTCTTTCCCTTCTTTTCTTAATCGTATTTGACAAATTAGATTTTTATTTTCGATGTTATATATATTTGTCGTAAGTTGCGAAATTTTGGAGCCATTCCTGACGGGGTTTTTTTTCTTCTTCGATCTTCTTTCCTCTGGTAAATTTCAATTTTTTTTTGTCATTTTATATTTTACTAGTCTAAGAACTAATTCATCTCTCTTTATTTTAGATCATGTAACAAAACTTGTTGTTCTCATTTATACATGTAGGAAAAAGATATTTCTAAAATGTAAAAATCAATTTACGTAACAGTTATGGAACTCATGTTCAGATTAAAAAAAAATACAGGAGAGTGGAAACGTTATACTCTCCTTCTCGAAATAAATGTGCGGTCCGCAAAACGAGAACTTAAAAATAATACTACGAATTTTCGAGAAGAAGTGCAAACTTTTTTCAACAATTTACTAGATATCCATGAGTTCTCATAATTTATGAAAAAAAAATTAAATTTTTACTTGAAGAAAATGTATTATTTTAAAGTTCTCGTTTTGCGGACCGAACATTTATTTTGAGCGGAATAGTACTTTTCTTCAAATGTCAACTACGTTTTGTAACTTATATACAATAAGCCAAGTGGCTTATTTTTTTGTCTTTATTCAAAAAAAATCGTATTTGTTAGTTTTGCGTCAATTTTTTGGAGATTATTGCATTTCCATGACGAGAGGAATCTAAAAAGTAAAAAATTATGATTGAAATCCAATTTTTTTAATAAAGACGAAAAAATTGGCTTATTGGTTTATTTTCGTCTTTATTCAAAAAAATTAGGTTTCGATCGAAATTTTTTACTTTTTAGATTCTTCTTGTCATGGAGATGCAATTATTTCCAAAAAAATTAATGCAAAACTAACAAATACGAAAAAAATTTGAATAAAAACAAAAAAATAAGCCACTTAGCTTATTTAGCCAAACGAGAATGTGAGACCCTAAATAGTATTATGGGCTCCGATCAGGCACTTAATGATATCCAATTAAGCTGATTTTTTGCATAGTTGTTCTACTCGACGAGCTATACAAAATGAACGCTTCCGATCATCGGAGCAAGACCGGAGTGGGCCCCAAAACAGGGCACAACAGCGCGCTGCTGTCCCCTTGGGACAGCAGCCACCCCCCCCCCCCCCCCCCCCCCCCCCCCCCCCCCCC
>JAOTQK010000004.1:5457051-5472277 GCA_025642025.1 Rhododendron ferrugineum
AGCAGCGAGTTGGTGGCGACGACGGTTTTCGGCGGCGGTGCAAGCGTCCATGGATCTCAACGGCCGATTTCCTCTTGCCGTTTTTGGGAGCCAACACACAGAGCTTCACAGCGGCAAGCAACAGGGGTTCTTGACCGTCCGATGAAGTTGGATCTGGTATTGTTGTTGATTTCCTCCGTTCTCTTCCTCTCCCCTCTTTTTTTCCGACCCCCTTCCCTGCTTTTCTGCGTTTTTTCTTTCTTGGCTACTTCCTCTGTTTTGCCCCGTTCTCGATCCCCCTTTTTTCGTTTCTGTTTCCTCCTTCCAATTTTCTGCTAGGTTGACCGGAGTTTGGCCTAGCAGCTTGGTGGTTCAGGCGGCGAAGGGCAGCTGATCGGTGTGGTCTCCCACCGTGTCCGTTGCTGGGCAGCGCGGTTCTTGCCTAACGGCTTGGGTGAGCATCCGCGGCAGTGGGTGGTTGGTTACTCCTCCATGGGTTGGCCGGTGGTGTGTGGAGCCGTGACTATGGTGGTTGGTTGTTTCTGCCAGTAACGGTGGTGGGCAGTGGCTAGTGGCGGCGATTGAAGTCTCACAGAAGTGTTTCGGATAGGTTTAGGATTTTCTTGTTTGGGCTTGTAATGTTTTATTTGGGCTTTTAGGCCATCAGGTGTTTGGGCATATATTGTTATATTTGGGCATTTTAGGTCCACAGATGTTTAGGGCTATGCCCGTTAGGTGTGTTTGGGCTTGTCCCAATTGGCTGTATTGTCCAACTTTTTGTTGGATATTCCTCCCCTTTTTCCCTTAATAAATTTTTACTTTTGCAGATAAAAAAAAAAGAATGAGTTGGTGAAGAAGTACTTTGTACTTTGCAGCAAAAAGTGCGAGAATTGTAATAGTTGCATTTTTTTGGGATAACTATATGTTTATATTTTGTAATGGTAAATCTTTTATAATGGTTTTTTTTAATGAAGCTTTTTGCAGATAAATTTTTGAATGAAAAATATAGGGAGGCCTCATTCAAGGGATTCGCTTCCAGCCACCAAAAGTTATGAGCCGACCATGTGTATGATAAAGGGAAAATGACAGTTCAGGACATGTTTTGATAATTAATATCCGTCAAGGACATTTTCAACATTAACAAATGTTCTCAGCAAGTCCTTGGCGGGTATTATTCATCAAAACACGTCCTTGACCGTCATTTTTCCTATGATGATATATATAGAACTAAGAACCACACATAGCCCTGTTCAGTTTGGGTTTTGAGAGAGGTTTTTGAGAATAATGAGCGAAGAGAGATAGATAGAGAAAATTTATGAGAGACCGTACGCTGAGGGTTTTAAGACCCCAAAACGAACAAGACCGAGATATATTGAAACGAACCACTGGACACTTTCGTCCTTCAAAAATAAAGAATTGAGGTCTCAAACCCATGCAGAAAACGTGATTATCAAAATGATCCATATGCCATGTGGTTGAGACACAAATAAGGATGATAGCAACTAAATTTGTACTTGATTTTTCATGCATTTGGCAATGGAAAACTCACTCAGTGCCAGCCCAGAAAACCTCTACTCTACTACAAATTTGTGTGGGGCTCAAAATCAAGAGTATGCGCCACATCCAAATCCATGGTGAAAAAAGAATATGGGACGATCAAGCACCACGTGGTGGGTGTCGCAAGAGCACTAAATAATCTCTTAATTTGGTAATGGCGTACACGGTAACTCTTCTTATCCACCTACTCATAACGTGGATGCCTACTAAACTAGCCACAATGCACAGCATTTATAGTCACATGATTTAGGTTGTTTGGGGTAGATAAAAAATATGATTTCTCAACTAAAACTTCTCTTACAAGTGACTAAAACAACACCTTAAATTTGTGTTCATCTTTATCAAATAGTTAGTATAAAATCATCAAATAGTTAATATAAAATCGAGATTTCTTTACCAAATGAAACTCTTAGATTGGATGCAAAGTTTCAATTAGGTCTCATCTACCAAACCAATCCTTCATTTTCTAGCTATCTATCTATCTAAAAACCAATTAAATTGTGCTCGGCATGCTGCCGAGTGGGTGTAGAGCGGCGGATCCGGTCGTTCATCTCAGTACAGACGGCTCGGATCGAATCTGAGCGCATACAAAAAATCGCATACAAATCTGAACCATTGCTCGATTAAGATCCGAGCCGTCGATTGTCAAGATGAGCGGCCAAATCGATCGCTCTGCACCACTTTACAGGATCCCGCTCGACAGCATCTCCCATCCACTTGGGTTTAGGTCCACCAGTTACAACGTGCATGGAGCTTTCATGGAAGATGCCACCCCACACTACACGTGAGATGACCATTAATTCTTCCTCAACACATCATGTTAGGTCATTGGCACATGCATATACGGATCTACGTCCACCCATTGTTTTATGAGAACCTTTGGATTTTCATCGATCTAAAAAATTCATGATCTGTTCCAAATGGGTTGATTGGAGATCTGTTTTTGGCTACAGTTTTTGGGTTCCTCTACCAACAGATATGTTGGAGCTTTGCCTGATTCAGCAGAGCACTTTCTGAGTTGGACAATTTGGGCATGAAAAACGTGTTGCGTGACTTTTTTTTTTTGGGGTAAGGAATGAACAGTCTTACAATCAAGCAACTAAATGGACTAGACTGTGCAATTCAAATCCTCCGAAGGAGCTAGCGCGGCCACACAACCGGTCACGACCCCCCACTTACTGCAAGGTACTCACTCTGTGAAGAATCTAACCCTAGACTTTGAGGAGTACTCCCAAAGTTTGGGCATCTGCCCGAACTATTGGGGCAATCCCTGGGTGTGTGTTGCATGACTTTAAATGAAGAAAAACCATTAATTGGTGTTTATCTTTTTAATGAATTTGGAGAGATGCTATCACCTACGAGGGGACGAGGGGTTGGTTCCAGACTTCGATCAAGTAGTGAAAATTTAGGACTTCGTCGGACAAGGCCTAGATATGTTCGAGCCCCTACAGCCCTGGCCCTTGTTGGGGTTGAACATATTCGACTCTGACACCATTCATACGTGGTGAGATCTTAGATTCGATCTCAATAATATATAAGTGCGGTGGCATCCCCTAAATTAATAAAGAGCTTATCCATTTGAGCTCATAAACTTGACTATTTTAACCATAAGTAGAAAGAATTCCAGGCTCACTTAGAGATTTACCTTCACTAACTCCACGCATATGGCTTTTGAATTAGTCTATCGAGTTGCTCGTAAGCTGTATAGACATTTGATGAAAAAAAGTTGGAAGTATAATTTCTCTCTCCATAAAGAATTTGCTTTGCTATTTTTATTCTCTCTCTCCCTCTCTCCTTTTACTTTGGTATGCACGAAAGACCAAAAATACCTAATAAGAGTACAAAAGCAGTGACGAATCCATGTTTCACTATGTACTGCCCTTTCACTTTCGAAGTTACTTGTATGCATTGCATAGAAGATAAAAATAGCTATTAAGACTATACCATAAGCAATGACGAATCCGTGTCTCAGTCTCTATCCCCTATTACTTAGAAAGTTTTTTTTTTTTTAACAGCAAAAGAAATTTTATTAATCTTTAAATAAGAATTACAAAGACTAAAAGGAATAAGGATATCCGGCATTACAATCCGAGGCAAACAACCCAGCTAGGTTGGCACATTAGCCTCCGAACAATCATATACCATCCAAAGACCCGAAAAGAAAAAAAAAAAGGAGAGAAAAGAAGGGCCGGCCAGAGCCAACCCAAAGCGTAAAACTTAGGAAGTTATTTGTATGCACAAAAGATAAAAATAGCTGATAAGAGTACCATAAGCAGTGACGAATCCATGTCTTAAATAGGAGGCGAACTCCAATAATATTCCAACCTTTCGAGCACAAGTTTCTATGAAATGTTTTTGTTAGATTTCTCGGAAGGTTTCAATGTAAAACTAAATGGTCATAGGTGGAGTAGCCTCTAAATTATATTAATCAAACTTAGGTGGACTAGATGAGTAACGTGGGATAAAATCTAACACTCCTCTTTCTTTGCAATCCGGATGCATATGAAGGTATAAACTGACGAGGTAAGGTGATTGACTCAGGCGACCCTTACATGCAGCCCGAATGCACATGGTATATATGAACTGAGGATATGATCAGGTGATTGACTCGGGCGACGGAGACTTGACCACACGGAGTGAGGCCACCCGAGACCTAACTCTGATATCATCTTGAATTTCTTGAAAGATTCCAACCAAAACAACAAAGCTCACTGGAGCTGCGTAAGATGAATAAAAGACTCCAGTATTTTCGCTAACCTTACCGAAAGGCATTCAAACAGGGAAAGACAAGAAGAAAAAAGAGGAAGACTGGTTAGGATCGGAATTCTGATTGGATGCCCAGGTAGATGGGTTTTACATTCAATATGTGATGTTGGATTTGAGGTCCGATGTCAACATCCTACCTAAGAAGTCTAGGGAATCCACGGTGAAGTAGCTTCAAGATCTAGTAACTAAGTTTGGGTGGTTTATATGAGCAACGTGGGATAAAGTCTAAAATTCTCTCTCACGTGCAACCCGAATGCATGTGGACGTATGAACTGATGAGGTCATGAGGTGATTGACTCGGGAGACCCACGCGTGGAGTTCCGATGCACGTGGAGGTATGAACTAATGAGATGAAGTGATTGACTCGTTGTTAGACTTTGTCTCACGTCGCTCATCTAAGCCGCCCAAACTTTGTTAATATATTTTAGAGGTTACTCTATCTATTACCAATTGATTTTTAGTTAGAACATTTCAAGAAATTTAACATGGTATCAGACCTTGGTCTTGTGTGACATCACCTCACGTGGTCGAGACTCCGTAGCCTTGGGTTCCATGTGCATCCTAACTGTACGTGAGAAAAAATGTTAGACTTTATTTCACATCACTCATTTAAATCATCCAAACTTAATTAATATATTCTAATCGCGGTCCTCCTCGTCTAGATCCATCCATGATCATAAAGATAAAAAAAACGCATCGGGCGCACACCCCTAAGAAAACATCAAAATAACAGGTGAGAGGTCATCACTCTCTACGTACACAGCCTACTTAAAATACACATTAGTATCATTTCCACAAGAATAATATACTAGAAAAAACCCTTTAGAGGCATTGGGCAATCGTGGAGCGGTGGAGGTTTGGTCCTCTCAAATGGATTGGTTCGATGCAGTCAAACTAATTATAAAAACCTTTTAGTTCACGAATCTTCTCCCAAGGACGCTCTTAGAGTGGGTTATTTACGGACGTCGATTTTAGCCGTTGAATTGTGTTTTGAATGGTTTGGATTCGCGGACAATCTATATATTCATGGGAATAGATTATCCGTGCATCCAAACCATTCAAAACGCAATCCAATGGTTGAGATCGACATTCGCAAATAACTAAAATCCGGGCGTCCGTATAAGAATCCGGCTGCCTTTTAGTTTATTGAAGAATTATATCTTTAGTCTTATCAGAGCATCTCCAACCCAACATCCTTTATTGTTCCATTTGAGAGGATGAAATTAATATTTTTCAATCAAAAAGTGAATATAGAGAAGTTTACTATTCATACAAACTTCAATCACAAACATCTATCTCTATATTCATCTCTATTTCAAAAACTTCCTCACTTTTCCTCCAATCATTATTCAATCTCAATACAAATTTAATACTTTTTGCATTTTATATTCAAAAAGTGGTTTTGGAGGATCCTCTATTTCTTTTTCTCATATATATGAAATATCAAATTTTATCCTTCAAAATAGAGGAGGACATAGAGGATGGGTAGGACTGGGAATTTGCTCCAAATTAGAGAAATAGAGGAAGAAATGGAGGAATAGATGATGGGTTAGAAAAGAAAAAAAAATTGGTCTCTTTTCTTTTCTTTTTTTTTGCTTTGGGCTGCACTAAAGAGGTGATATAATAATTGAGCTTGAAAGGAAGAGGAAAGAAGAGAGAGGGAGAGGGGTTTATTAATTGTTTTTAGAGCATCGTCATATGGTCTCTAGGAAACTTCCCTTGTACACATTATTGTAAGTTCCACGACGGAGTTAATTTGTAACTCCGACACAAATATGCGGTGAGGGAGGACTATGGAGCATCACGTTGCGATGCTCTAGTAGCACGGAATAATCACTCAGACGGGGAGTTTGTATTTTTTTTATTGACTTGACTATAAACTTCGATGCACATTTAACTTGTCCCAAGTACACTAATATTCTCTTTAAATTACGGAAATTAAATGATCTTGAACTCTACATCAAAATGTGATAGATAAGAGGTCTAACTAACACTTGGCGAGACACTTATTAGGTCCGGTTCGATCGGATTTTGAGGGAGATTTTTTAGAGTAATGAGTAGGGGTGTTAGCCGAAACCGGAAAAACCGGACAGGACCGAATTTTTTAAACCGGTTAAATAATTTCGATCCGGTTTATGTGTTTTGAAAACCGGTCGAAACCGGACCAGTTATATATATGTATATTGGTCTAATAAATATATTTATTATATAAAATCAACCATATATTTATATAAACTATTTTTATGGGCTTAATTATATTTTTATTGGTTTTTTTTTTATGTATTGTTTTCAAAATTGATTCTTTTTTTATGGGCCCAAAAAAAGGGGTTGAATTATGGGTTTTGGTTGATATTTTGTGAGTTGAATTGTGGATTTTTTGATGTGTTGGGCCCAAAATATGTTCCGTGAATAAAAACCGGATAAACCGGACCGAAACCGGTTGAGCCAATCAAAATCGGACCGGATTATTTCAACCGGTTTCGGTTTCTAAAAATCTCAAACCGGATAACCGGTTTCGACCGAAAAATATGCTGAAACCGGTCGAAACCGGACCGGTATCACCCCTAATAATGAGTGAAGAGAAATAGTTAAAAAAAAATTATTAGAGACCTTTGAGACCCCAAAACGAACAAGGAGTAAGAAGTTGTTTGATGAATATTTTGAAAGAAATTTTTGGGTTAGTGAGTGAAGATATAGATTGAGAGATAAAAATTACAAGTGAAGACAAAATTTATTGAACCCGTAACTTCATCCTTCCCAGTTTTTTAATCTTTTTTGGGGTTTGTGCCACTTTTTTAAATTGATTATATCTTCTAATCTATAAGGTTTTTGGGTGATTTTGAAAACTTTGTTTAGTAGTACCAATCAAGATTTATCAAATAAGATCTACATTGTATATGAAAAGTATTATCAATTGAAAAATGCAACCAGTTTATTACAGTATCTGGTTAAGATGAAACGAGAGACTAAAAAATGGAAATGGATAGAGTAAGATAGAGGAAGCAGTTGTGAGAACCTCAAGTAAACATATCGGGGACAGCATGCGTATTGGTTCGATTCGAGCCGTCCATATTCGGCAATGGATGGTTCAGATTGCGCGCATCTTAGCCAAACAGATCTCGGTTGTCCATTGCTGTTAGACGAGATGCAATCTGAGCCGTCCACTTGCCGAACATGGACAATCCAGATCGTTGTTGTTCGGCTAAAATACAATTTGAACCGTCTATTATCGAGCATGGACAGTCCGCATCGGCCCAACACACATGTTATCCCTAAGTAAACAATGCAGGTTTTAAAAAGTACTGTTCGTTGGAAGGAATGTACTACTCCCGAATCTAAAAAAGTAAAGAATGGGCCACTTCTTGTACCAGAGAGAGAGAGAGAATGGGCAGTATACGACTTGCCCAAGGCATGATTCTCTGCACAGTGCACCCTACGTTTAAAGCTTCAAACCCACTTTTCCTTTTCCCTTTTTTTCCTTTCATTTATACTCCACTATCACGAAGGGAATTTATATGTATGAAATCAGGTGTATATCTACCTTAGTAATCTATGGTCTACATCGCCCACCACACCTATTGGGAAGGGCAATCGAACGGTAAGGGATAGAATATATCTAACCCCGCCTGAATATAAACTTGTAAAAAGTTGGGTAGATTGCCACATCCAAACAATGTTTTTCTCTTTCGTCACTAAAAACTTAGGAGGAGGAAGATAGTCTCCAAACAATGTTTTGCAACAAATGTATGTTCGAAGTCATATCAATCAAGAATCGATGAACGTGATTTTTGACGTGTTTGAAGTTCTCGACGAGATCTAAAAATAGGCGACACCAACTAGCTTGTAAAGTTTGGAAAGGACGCACACCAACTACTCCGTAAAGTATGGGAAGGACGTCCAAAGGAGCGTAAAATCTATTTTCGTGATTATAAAAATGGAACAAGACCATCAAAAGCGTCGGTTTAGTTATAAAGACTTGAGATTATGTATGAATCCCGTCGGTTCCCATAGGGTTTCTGATTTCAAAAAGACAAATGCTGGATTCAAACTTGAAAAAAAAAAATTCAACCCAAAAAACATTTATATTTTCAATCATTACTATTATTTCTCTCTTATCTTTTCAATCACTATTCTCATTTCTCACTCTATATCTCTCCACTCATTACCTCTATCTCTAATTATTACTCTAATTTTTCTCTCCATTCATTACCTAAAAATTAAACCCAATTTTTTTCAAAAACTCATCCAAACAATGCAGTTCAATAAACACATTTATCGAACCAATTAATAATCCTTTCACCCAGTTTGACCCGAACCCTACTTTCCCCCTCTCCCTATATAAAGCTTTCAGTCCCCTTCTCTCTCTCCTCATACAACCCTTCATCTCTCTCTCTCTCTCCAAAAGCACTTGATTTCTCTCTCCCTATCATGGCAGAAACACCACCCAAACGCCAAAGAGAAGAAACCCATGGTTTCCCAGAAGAAAACGCAGACCCAAAACGCCAAAAATCCTACGACCAAATACTCTCTCTCCTCGAAGAGGAAGAAGAACAAGAACAAGAACCCAACCAAGATTTCTCCTCCATACTCACAACCCTCCAACGAGAACTCGACGACGACCCGTTTTCCGTACTCGGGTCCGAGACCGAACGGAACGGGGACAACCCGACCCGGATGGGAGGGGAGGAGAAAGACGAGGCGGAGAGGTTCATGAGACACTTACTGGAAGCGTCCGATGATGAGCTAGGGATACCCCACAGAGTGGACGGTGGCGATGGTGAGGGGATGAAGGGTGGAGACGAGATCTCGTTTTTTGATGGGCTTTGGGATTTGGAAGATGAGGCAGCGAATTATTATTCGATGTTGCAGTCTGAACTTCATGTAGATTTTTGGAATAATTATTAGCACCGTCACGTGGTACCATAGGTCATTCGACCAAAATGTATGGTTGCGAAAAGACCTTCGGCAAAATTACGTGGCGGTTTGAAAGAGGGTCTACGTCAACATGTGATATTGGAAGGGCTTATGGCTTCGCTTGAAGATGTTTCGAGAGCATTTGAATAATTAAATTATAGATTTTAAAATTTTGGAAGTTTGAAAAGAAAATAGTAGTAGGAAAAAAGTAAGGCGTTTTAGGGGGATTTAGTTTTTGGTCCCTTTCTTTTTGTAAAAATTTGTCACTTTCCACGTCCCTTTTACAGTATCTTTTAGATTTGGAATGTAGAAGATAAAGGACAAGGGGTATAACAAAATCCGTGTATCCGAGCTGTCGATTGTCGAAATGAATGACAAGATCAGTTGCTTGGTAGTATCTCCGGGTCCCAAAATTTGCACTCCATTGTTCCATTATTCTATCTTGAAAGCAAAATTATAGAGGGAAAATGTTGAATCTTACCCGTGCCCTTCAATCCAAATAAATGAGGACTATGAGGAAAACTTTAATGTTTGCTTGAATTTTTCCGATAAAAAAAAATATTTACTTGAATTATTTAAATTTTTTGTCAAAGCATACTAAATTAATTACTCCTTGCATTTTGGGTTCCATACGATTTATCGGAGCAATTTAATTTGTTTGAAATATTATTCTAACAATCTCTGCAAAAGATTAACTCATTTAAATATCGGTAAGAGCTAGATTAATTTATTCAATTCATATCCCTCCATATTCAGGGATAAAAATAGATCAAGTTCTTATATCGATTGAATTGATTTCTCTTAAAATATATTTTGGACAAATTGAGTGACTTTGATGCTTTATGTGGAACCCTGAGATAGATACCATACAATTCAGAGTACATTGGGTAAACTAAATGTACCCACGGTTTCTTTATATGACATGGCATGGGAAATAAGTAATTACAATTAGTTGCGGATTCATGATTTTTGGCGTAGAGGGGTCACATGCCAGATTCTATACGCTCGGGTTAGCCATCTTTTACCAGTTGATTGATGTTCTTTGTAAGGGAGGAGAAAATATGTTATGAGTATGAGTTTAATATATATATATATATATATATATATGGGGGGCTGGTTCTTGTAAAATTTGACAAGAATCAACTGAATGAATTGATTAAGCACTTAACTGATATCCGAATGAGTTGAATTTTTATGGAAACCCTTAAAAATATGTTTTAAACAAATTGAACGGCTTCGATCATTTGTATGAGACTCCAAAATGAGTCCCACAAAAAACTTGTGTCAAAATTTGTATCAACTTTTGTGTGAAAGGAACCGGGTCCTATGTATATATGGGGTTGGTTCCCCAAACACAACAAATAACACAAATTTTGACATAAGATCTCAGCCATTGAAATGAATGGTTGAGATTAGAGCTTAAGGTTGCACTCTCTCTCTCTCTCTCATTAATTAGTGCAATTTATAAGAGGATAAATTAAACTTTTACATTGCTCTAAATTGGAATATATGAGGCAGACAGTTCAGAATGCAAAGAGAAAAGGGTAAAGAGGATAAAATGATACTAGAGGAAGTGAATTACTGAAATACTCCCTCAATAGTCTGTCCCATTTTGATAGTCCAGTATTTTTTTTGAATGTCCAACATATATGTTCACTTTCCAAAACTACAAAAATGAAATTTGTTAAATTTCATTATTTCCCTTATGTTTAATTTGAATTACTTCCGTCTACAGGAGTCTTACATCTATCAAATTATGGGCATAATTGAAAAGATAAATACTTTTTAATTGATTACATATTATCAAATGGGAATATGAAAATGGGACGGAGAGATCAGTAGTTGAAAACAAGTGAGGAGGGGCACGTGACCCCTCTTGTCCTATATATGCTGGCATCGCTAGTGGGCACCGTACTATTCTATTACCATATATTTTGGTGGGATCCACTCCCTTAGTACTACACCTTGCAAAAATGTGTGGTGGATAAGAGTGTCGGGACACAACGTAATAGTGCCCGAGACCACCTAATAATTTTTCCGTGGGCAAGACAAGACAAGACTATCTCATCTAGTAGTAGTAAGTATTCAGTGTCTCGGGGTATCACATGGCGGTGCTCCGAACTCTTCTCAATCACTCATTTGTGTGAGCTCTACACATTTCGTGATGTTAACCAGATCAATGTGTGGTGAAGAAAAAACTTATAGCACCACGTGACGGTAAGTTATCCGTTTTAGTGTCCACCATGTGGGACCAAACGCGATCCCCTATTAGTGAGATTGTGACTCAGCATTCCATTGTGTCCACCATGTTCCCCATGTCATGATATGAACCGTGATCTACTACTACTTAAGATGTTCCTATAGACAGAAAAAGCTATCCGTTTGCGTAGGCACTTACCTAATATCTTCTGCTTTTTTCTTTCATATTTTTTTTTATAATAATTCATGTGCCAGAGTACTAGTTTACGTGCAACTCGTATGATCTTGAGGGCTCAAATATCACATCGTCCACTTGCAAAGAACCCAATTATAATCGGAACTCCATACCTCAAAAGAGTTAATTTTTTTATAATGGGGAAGAAAATTTTCATTCATTCCAAGGATAGCGCCTCGGAGGTTTCGATAATAAGATCCGAATTCTTCAGCCGTCAAAAGAAGATTACTCAAATATATGCTACAATGCTGGAGGCAATTGTCGAACGGATTTTCAAAACATGCCTGCAATCAGATTGAGCTGCTCGCAAGCAACTAAAGGTTTGGCTTGTCGTGGATTCAGCTCAACGCTATCGGGTTAATTTTTCTAGTAAACAAATTGGGCTCAAATAGGCTTTTTGCCTCTTTTGATAAACGAGAAGAGCTAAATTTAGACGTAGCACAGTTCGTGTAGATAAGCTCGTCCCGTCTTTAGGGCCTGACTCTTATGTAGATTCTTGGTATTCTAACCAAACTCGAGTTCTTAAATGCTAATTCAACTTGAGCTCGAATATTTGGCCTAGTTCGAGCTCGAACATATTTTTTAAATCTCGTCTCGATTCGTTTGGACCCCTAATCCTGATAAAGCAAATTCTGTGGGCAAATCGACAGATCGGACGAAAAACGTGCCACCAAGAACACTGTTTTACATTCTCGTGTTTTTCATGCACTAGCTATATAGGTCTATTAGTGGGATAGATTAGGCTAGCTAGTAAAGTAGTACAAAATTACCAAATTTAGGGTCAAAATAAGGAGATTGATTGCTACTTCCACTATTAATCACCCCATAGTGGAAGAAAAAGTAGTGTGTAAGGGAAGAAAAAGTGCTATTTTGAATGTTGATGTTGTGCTTCTAGAATCATTAACTAATTACTGAAGCACCCTTGGCCAAAAAAATTAAAATTTCTAACTGGAGGATCAATCAAATAGAAATAAGGGACAGGATCGGATGTCGTCCATCTGAGTATTTTGTAGGCCCTTCCCGAGTTCATTTTGATGATTGAGATTGTGTACATTCAAGAACTCATCAGGAGCTTTTGTAACCTTGTCAAAAATCAAATTAATCAGATATCGATCATAATTAACATGATCCTTGTACAATTGTATTTCCTATTCGATGTCCAATTCATCATTTTGAAGATGAATGTGTATTGAAATCATATTGATTAATCTCTGACCGACATGATTTTTGGTATGATTAATGTTCTCGACGAGATCAGAAAAATAGGGATAGTCTACATCGTCGAAATGGGCTCAAAAAAGACTCGCAAAATACCTAAAACTGGACCCCGACCTTAGTGGACTCTGGTCCGGCCCGAACGTAAAACACTTGCAAAAGCTTTGCTCTTTCAGATTCGTACGGTTGTGTGGACTGCAAATGTGAGACTCGTACAGCCATTGTGCAAGAATTGTAATCTTGGATTTGGATGGATTTCTTTTTGGTTTCTAAAATACCACTTTTAGTAAAGCATTTCAACTGTTTCTTTTTTTTTTTTTTTTTTGGGTAAAACAGCTTGAAACTAGTGAAGGCTTGAAACTTGGGAGCTTGGTCCCTCAATCACGTGTTTCAGGTTCGAAACTACATAGGTGCTCTTGTGGGTTCAACCCATTAAATGGACCTCTCGTTAGTTGACGATGAAACCAGTCACCCATATATGAATTAGTCGAGGTATACCGTATGTGTAAGTTAGTCCAGACACCCCTATGATATACAACAACATAAAAGCCCTATTTCCCCTCTCCCCCAACTTGATGTACTCTTTGCAACGAAAGTTTTACCATTCAGACAGACGTAGTGTTCCGTCCCTAAAGAAGACAACTTTTGCAGCAGATTACGTACCGAAGGGTCGTGGCTAAGAATTTTGCCTTCTCTTCTCTTATGAAGGCAGAAAACATACACTACTAGTACAAAAGACGCTTCACAATTGATGTTTTGATAGGAACGGAATTCGGAAGGGTCTAAATAAGAGGCATATTAATTTAGAGAGCAAACTATTTATCAAAATTAAACGGATATCCTCCATCTAACTTAATGATCCATTAGACAAAGATTTAGCGCAAAGACTCATTCATTTTGGATCTTCTAATCACAACAATCTACCGATGATCATGTCCATTTATTGACTAGCTTCGTTGTATATGTAGAAGCCGTCTGGTCTCGCCACGCCTCCCAGTAGCAATTCCAAACCCTGTCTCTGTATGAAGACAATACTTTTTATCGATTTTCATAGTGTATACGTCAAAACTTTTGTCTTTGAAGCCCCAATACAAATGACAAAAGAATCTAGTTCTATTCCAGAAGTTTGGCCTGAACGTTGTTTAGTTGTATTAATTCTGCACCAATTTTGAGCTCATGGTATCCAAGATCGTCATTCTGAGATTGACAACGAACTAGCAATGGCTTGGGTGTTGATAAGCACCCGAGAATGTAATAAAGGGTGCGCTAGTATTTAGTCTTAGTTAATTTTATCGTCTAATTAATTGCTTTTTAATTACTTTTGCTTGTAAGGTAGTTTGATTGTGTTTTGTAGAAAATCATTCCAAAACAGATATTTTAAAGCCCAAGGCGTGCCAATTATTATTCGGACCCGAAGGTGACCCGACGAGACGAATGACCAAGAAAAAGAACAAGGAACAAGTGTTGGAGTACTTAGCCTTTTGGTATCAATACCAGGTGATCATTATTCCCATGAGGTACCAAAGCAATTCACGACAGCCAAGTATCACATGGGACAGCCATGTGCTGACCATAAGCCACCGGCATCAGTGGGAAACAATTATTCCTATTGGTACCGAGCTTATCTCGTGAAGCCAAGGCACTAAACAACTTCGGCATCGGTACAAGGTTTTAATGTCCATCGATACCGAGCCTTTAGTTGACCAGCCTCTACAGCAGCCTTTGTTCTTCGGTATTGATACCATTTTTATCATCCAATCGGTACCGAGCCTCTAAGCAACAGCCACTTAAACCCTTCGGTATCGGTACCACTTGTTAAAGGGTATCGGTACCTAGCCCTTATCAGCATTTTAAGCTCTTTGCTATCGATACCGAAGGCTTACGAAGGCATTTCTGAAGCATCTCAACGAATATTTTGTCCGCGTACCTGAGGAATATAAATAGGAATGATGTAATTTTGTACAAACAAGTAGGAATTAGATTTGCTTGTTACTTTTTAGATCTAGATCTAGATTTCAAATTTCCAGACTTGTTCTTCAACTTTTCAGCTCTTACTTTCTAATTTCCAGCTTTAATTAGTTAGTTTTTACAAATTTCGTCTTTATTAAAGTTGTAGACAATTTCTCGATCTATCTTAATCTCTAGTTTATTTCAAGCCTTGCATTTCAAATATGTTAGCTAGATTTTTGCTTGCTCTTATCTCCATAGATATGTGTGAGTAGTTTCAAGGGTTAGGTCATGGGGTGATTAGCGCCTCATGACTTGAGCAAAAATTGTATTTTTTACCAATAAAGTTTGAATCTTTGGTTCGAAAATTGATGTGGGGCTTGGATTTGTTTGTCAAATTGTTGAGGTGTTAAC
>JAOTQK010000004.1:5474083-5502441 GCA_025642025.1 Rhododendron ferrugineum
AGTTGGCTGTCTTAAAAGCCGAAAACCCATTGCTTACTTCTACAAATCCGACCAAGCCATATTAATTATTCCCGTGGATACGATCCCGGTCTTACCGGTTTATTATGCTTCAAATGACGTATTAGCCCTACGCTTGGGGTGAATCAGGTGATCTTATTATACATAACGACGAACGAAGCAGGTGTGTCTGAAACACGACTGATGATATGAACCCAAGTAACACCGGAAATAGGGTGACCAAATAAAAGTGTCACGATGAGTAAAAGAAGGAAAAAGCCAAACATTGTACCTTTCGCAATGTGAAAATGGTGTTTGTGTGTGTTTATGATTGTGCTCCTCACCACATTATAATAGAGAGATATACACACACACAGAGGATGAAGCACTAAGTTTTTTGTATTATTGGTATGTGACAATCCCATTTTTCTCTCAATTTATGGTAAGTGACTAATGGAAATTGGATTGCATGGTATGGTCTTAATGGAATGGTTTTCATTTTTCGATAACCCCGTTTGCTAGCACTTATAAGCTAACGTATTTGCTTAAAAAAAGTTAGTGAATAATGTATGGTATCAAATATGAGTAATCACTTAATTAGTGTTTCCAACTTATTTGACAAAAAAAAGAAGAAGAAGAGATTATTCTAAGCTCCAATTTGAAAATCTAAAAATACGTTTTTTCAGAAAAGCGCTTAATTCAAGAGTGTTTCTATGGAATGATTAATGTTAATCTAGACATTTACTTGATGAGACGCTATTCTACAATTTATTTAACAAACAATATGAACTTTTATTTTAGCTTATAAAAAGCTACACCATTACGATTTTTAAGTGAATAATCAAAATAATCATAATTAGATAATCTAACTTATAAGTGGTAATAAACGTGGCCATAAGATTAAAGAAACTTTGGAAATCATTTTGTTTTGTTTTGAGGACTGCTATATATCACTAGTCCCCACCCCGAAAGCCCAGAAAGCAATCACTTCGAGCACCCTAATTGTAAACAAAAATGAAATAGGGCTCCGGTGAAGATAAGTTGAATGTGAGAGATTTCGACCTGCAATAACAAGTAGGGCGCGCGCAAACGAACCAGGCAACCTGCGAGCAGCTCCAAGCTTGACTCGGTTCATTTAATAAATAAACTGAGCTCGAACTCGAATTTTAAGCTCATTTAGTAAAGGAGCAAAGCTCAACACTGTAAAGCTCGGCTTGTTTGTGTAGACTCAACTCAGATGTATGTTTTGGCTCATCAAGCTCAAGTTATTATTATGTGTGTTGCTACGTACAGTGAAAAGTAGGTAGGTCTCAATTATTGAAAGTAACTTTGGGTTTCTCGATAAAGCACTTAATAATATTCGATCAGCTAATTTTTGGCATATTTGTTCTACTCGACTAGCTTTACACAATGAACGTTTTCGATCAATCGGAGTGAGAGACCGGAGCAAATGCCAAGTTTTAGGCATAATTGTTCTACTCGACTAGCTCTACACAATGGAGGTTTTCGATCAATCGGAGTAAGACCGGAGCACGGTGCTGCCCGGGGCGAATTTTCCATCCCCAAATAAGCATGCGTACTAACAGTACCAAGCTCCTCGCTTGATTTGTTAAATACTACTTGGCTCAGTTGGGCTGATCGTTCATTTACAAACGAACCAAGATCAAACAAATTTTTTTACTCGCTTGGCAAACGAGATGAGCTTGAGTTAGTCATCGGTTGATTAATTGGGTACATTAAGTTCTGCTTTTGTGTAGAAACTTGGCTCATATGTAGAAGCTCGTTTTGAACCGAAGGAGAAAAAATAGTCCATTCGAAAGTTAAAACCGAGTTTGTTTTCCCTTTAAACACCTTTCATCAAGCTTACCCACCGCTACTCCAAAGTTACTATTTTCTTTCTAATCAAAAACCTGCCAAAGTGGAGCCGACCGCTTTAACCACCTCCACAGCCATGATCATGAATTCCAGATCCGCCGCAGATCCTGGAAAGGATCAGTCATTCTACTGCAGTGCAAAAAATTTCTCACAGATACCCGATTCATAGAGCTACTACAGCGGAATGACATTGCCGAGTTAAAAAATGGTATGCATCGTCAGCTTCCAATATCACAAAGCAAAAGGCCAATATAGACAGCGTAATCAGTCGGTTCCTAGGCATATGACTGAGGGCATTAGATTAACTGTGTGAAAAACCAAACTGCCTCAACTTCAACTCATCCACAGAAGCCAATTTACTACTGAATCTTCCATAATATATCATCACCGCTCGAAATGAGACAAACAAATATATTCTAAGGGACAGTCAAGAAAGCATATGCATAAACGCATTCAAAACTTCCTACAACGAAGGTTCTCAAAATCACCGTCTGCTGTTTAGGCTAAAGTAGTAAACTAGCAAATGTGACGAAACACAAGGCCACGCTTGCTAATGCTGCAAGGAAAAACTACATGGATCCAAGGCCTCACTCTTCGTCTTCTTCGTCTCCATCACCACCAGCAGCCTTCTTAGCAGCAGCCTTCGAGTTCTTTCGCTTGACTCTACCTGGACGTCCACCACCAAGAGGACTTGTCAACGAGAAATCAATGTGCTTCTGGGAATCCAGCCTCACCATGAAGGAGGGAACATTGACCACCTGCCTCCCAACCCTGCAATACCAAAATAACCTTGCATATAATGTCCAAATTTTTAGTTTAAAAACTTTCATTGAATGGGTAAATTTGAGTTGCTCAGCACTGAAAAGCTAATGTAATCTTGGGCTAACGCACTCAAGACTCGAGAGTAAAGACTTCAAGCATATGAGAACAAGAGTAATTCAATGTGAAAAAACTATCCCACCATTATGCAAAAATACAACAGCCAAAACTAGCAAACTAAAATTGTAAAGTCCAATTTTCATCATATAAAATATGTATTCTGCCTACCATACTTGTCCAGAATATACAAAACTAGTACTATTTATACACAATGGTGAAGCTCTGCTTGTCCAAAAATCGGATTCAGATCATATTTACTAGGGCAACAAAGTAACTCGACCAAATTTTTCTACACGTATTCTGCCCAGCACACTCCCAAGACATAAAAAGGATTTTAGCACACATTTATGGTCCTTGAAAATCAGATTTAGATCAAATTTAATAGGCCTAATGAACTTCAACACCACCATATCTTACAGAGATAAACCAACATGTAAGTAAATAGAGCATAAATTTCAAAAATTGTACAAAAACTTTTCTGGTTCACTCAATTCATTGTCAACAGAAAACTTTTCAAATAAGCTGCACCAACATACCTGATATGCCTCTGCCTGATTAGCACTCTGGCATGGTGAATTGACTTCGCCATACCTGTCTTGAAAACAAGAGTCTGGAGGCGACGCTCAAGGAAGTTCTCCACAGTGAGGGCCAACACATAATCGAGCTTGTTCTGGCTCTCATCAAGCAGACCATACCTGTTCATCCTCCTCAAAAGGGCTTCGCCCTCGAAAATTCTGCGGGAATTCTTCTCATCGAGGGTAAGAAGCATTCTTGCAGCATTACGGATGCGGCTCAAAGCATATTGAACCCTCCACAGCTCCCTCTTACAGCGGAGCCCGTACTCTCCCACTAGCTTCAGCTCAGCATCTAATCGCTCCTTCTCGTAGGGGCGACGAGGTTTCTTAAAAGTCTTCCCATCTGTAATAAATAGTAGGTTTAGTTCGCAAATTCAACATGGACAAGAAAAAATATATTTTACATACACACTAAAAAAACACAGTTCATCACAAATAAAAGCTAAAGCCAAAAGGCTTCACCTCAGCATCCAACCACTCCTTAGAGGGACAACAAGGTTTCCTAAGAATTTTTCCATTACAAATTTAACAAGGAATACAGAAAACCATCTACTTTGACATAGTTGCAAAAACAAATATAGATCAGATTACCAAAACCTAAAAGATTAAAAGCATTGAAGCTTCAATTACACATCCAATCGCTCATTCTCACAATGCCAGCGATATTTATTAAAAGCTTTTGCATCTCAGAACCATTATTTAGGTTTAGGAATTTTACTTGAAAAATGAGGAAAACAAAGGAAACATCCAGTTGGTCTGTTTAGAGGTGTACTGAAAGCCTGTGACCATCTCCAACACCACTAGGTATTTTTTAGCCAGGCTTCACAAAAAATATATATAACTTCTTATCTTTGCATAGAAATTCTTTTGATATGTACCCAACAGTCTTTGTTTTGGCGAGCATTTCAAAATCTAATCTTCTTCCAATTTACAAAGCCGGGAGAAAGAAACTGGGTCTCAGTAATTGTTATTTGTTTTCAGATACCCTAAAACAATGCCAGATGCAGGAATTTGATATAGATTGAGCCAAATGCAACACTACTTCAATATTGGAGGAATTGTGGTAAAAAAATATCCGCTTTAAAGGAGCTAAAGTAAAATTATCAAGAAACTTAGGGGCCAAAACACTAAATTTTAACTACCAACCAATCTACACATGTTGAATAAGAAATTACTCAAAAGTTTGGGGGTGCCACGGCCCCCGCCCGCACCACCCTCCGTCCGCCACTAGTGACAAATGACTAGCTAGATCCAGCTAGCTGAAAAGGGAATTGACAATATGCATAGCCGTTCACCTAGCTTGTCAAAGGCACATATTGGCCACACTCAGGCTGCATAAAATGCCTAACACAACGTTTTCTAGCACTTCTACGCCTGAGTTTACTAAACCAGTAAAAGTTGTATGACAACTCGGTGGATTCATTCTCTGTTTGGTTGACGAGATAGCATTAACAGGACTGAGATCATAATAAGTGTTCTTTCATCTAGAAATATCACCAATGGATTTCAGTTCAAATAAACGTTCAGATCAATCATACTTTCGAGCTAATAAACCCATGAACTAAAGAACAAAAAGATTGATGCAAATAAACGATCAGATTTTCGATCTTATAACCCTACACGAATCAAAAGGATAAAAAAAAAAACCTGAGACTTACAGTTGCGATAGTAGTACAAATAAACGATGCAACTTAGGGTTTTTGTTTAACAAGTACAAATAAAGCATCAAATCGCGCTTATTACAAAAACACATAAACAGATTTGTGTATACGGAAGACTTACAGTTGCGATAGTAGTTGACGTGCACCATGTCTGCCGGAGGCTATGGAAATGCAAAAGGAAAACTTCTCAGGAGAGAGCGAGAGAGAGACGACGACGCGAGTGTGAAGAGAGACGATTATATACCGGCCGCCTCTATCTTTTCCAGCGCAACCCTAACAGGCCTTGAAAGTATATGGGGAAGTGGCCCATTAGTATATGGGCTTCTGGTGAAAGTTTGGGCTGAGGGCATAGCCCAGCCAGTAAACTTGATTTTCTTTTCTTTTCTTTTCTTTTCTTTTCTTTTCTTTTCTTTTTTTTGGTTTAAGAGGAAGAAAAAAAGAGTTAAAAGTTGATTTGAATATAAGGTAGGTTATTTCTACTATCTTCCTTTCATTCATTCACATTTTCTCTTTTTCTGGTAATTGTTACAATTTATAAACTGGCTTTCAATTTCTTTTCAGTTCAATTTTATGGCAACTTCTGCTTTTACTTATTATAATTAAAACTCAATTTTTAATACTTTTGATTATTTTTCTTTTAGCAAGAGTAACACAGCCATTGATTCAAACTGACAATTAGAAGAGCTCTTCCTTGAAATTGACATTATATATGTGTACAATATCAGCGGAGCGAAAAATCATTTAGATACCAATTTTTCGTATTCTTTAAATATATGAATACTTGCTTAGGGCTAAAATATCAAATTTTGACCTTAACGACTGATAATTACAACATTACTCTACCTATCTAACCCAACCGAATAACAAAACTGAATAATTTACTCCACCACTTCTATATAAACAAACAAACAATTATTGAAAAACCATCTCCCACTTCCTTAAGTATTTGCATAATTTTACCTACCTTTTTCCTCCTTTTTCCCCATCTTTCCTCCCTTTCTCTTCTGTTCCTTGTTTCCCTTATCTAACCCAGCCCCCACCACCTTTGCTCTCTTTGAAGTTCTACCACGGTGAACATAAAAACAAACAACCAATATGTCCATACATTTATAGCTACCAATCCCTCCTAAAAGAGACAAAGCCCCTAGGAAATGGGGTCTCTCTCTCTCTCTCTCTCTCTCTCTCTCTCTCTCTCTCTCTCTCGTTTCATTTCTATCTTGTACTATAACCTCCTTACTCACCCCTTGTCCCATGGTTTTTCCTAAACTTTTTTTTTTCCCGACAATGTGTCTAGACCAACTTATGCGCACCTCAACTGATTTCCTCTCCAGTCCCCCGAAATGAAATGGCTGAGGGGAGGAAAGGTTCCCTTTTTTAAGTCTACTCCCAGGAACAGATCCAATGGAGACGGTGTGGGGCCTATAGCTCAAAAGATTAGAGCACGTGACTATAAACCACGGTGTCCGATGAGAGGCTATAGCTCAAAAGATTAGAGCACGTGACTATTCACACCGGGACTAGAAAATTCATAAGAAATTACTTTCTTGCGACCTGACCTCAAGAATCAAACCTTCTTCAATTATGTAGGTGAGCAAACTTACCAACCAACGGGACTAACCTTTGATCCCCTAATAAAGGCGTACGCGCACTTGTAATCATATAGTGGTACAAAAGTCAGATATTCTTAAAATTATGCCCACCTGCGGGCAACGGATTCAGAATCACATAGTATGTACTAAATTGATCATAAGAGTACATTCTTGGGAAATATCTTCAAAATCTAGGTCGGGTGTTACATTGACCTAATTATCCTTCCCTCTTTTGGACTGCCATTTATTGGATGACGTGGGAAAACATTAAGAATTGGTGGTATTTCTAATTCTGATGGCATGTTTGACAGTGCCAATAATCTGCCAATATAGGACAGTTATATCTGTCAATAAATTTCTCTTATTTGGAAGGCTCGTCTCCCTTGACCAAGTACATCAATATCCAGAGTGAAACCAAGATAAATATGTTCACCTAAAACTTTTACTAAGGTGTGCTCAATTGAGTGAGAAAACAGTGGAAGCTCCAGATGATAATCTCAAGTCAGTGTTTGGTTCCGTAGAATGAAGGGTAAAATAGGCATTCCATGTCTATTGAACGTTCATTCTGACGTTTACTTCGCTAAAAAAATTGCCAATATACATACATATATAAAAACAAAAAACAAAACCCATTCCTTCCAAAAATCATTCCAGCCATCCAAACAGCACCTAAATTCTCTATGAGCCTCCCTCTGATATGTGCGTGCTTGGGTGTGTGAGAGAGAGATCCAGCTGCAGGAAGAGATAGACCACACTAATGCATCAGACATGACATAGTTACATGTGTGGAAGAGAGGGTATGGAGGAGAAGAAATTGAGGAGCTATTTTCGGTACTGCAATACTGATTAAGAATCAAGAGACCAAAAATTGCCACAAAATATGATACATAACACGCGACATCCCCTCTGCATCTCTGAATACATGATCACCTCCGCTTATGTGACATGACTCTGCTTGCAATAGGTATCTTTTCTTCCTTGAATGGTTGAGTTGAGGCATCAGAGAGACTGGGTAACCTTGAAACACTACCCTTCCCTTTCCTGGCATTTGGTCCAATCTCCTCTATCATATATTTCCAGCCATCGATAGGCCTCCTCCGGCTAAAAATATGAGTCTTGATAAAACTTGCAATCTGCATTCCAGTTCACAGAAACAAACGTATTATATGAAACTACCATGACTAGATCAGAAAACTGCGTACATTTCCATGGAATAATTTGGAAAGTTTTGCAGACAAGGAGGAGTATAGCAAAATCTGAATGCAGCCGCCCATTAAAAATGACGATCAAGTTTTAAAATCTTCTCGCATGCTAATCATGATCCTTTACTGAATCCCTTTTTACTTTTCTTACATTTAGACTACATTAAAGACTTTCAGGTGACAGTAGCCCCTTCACTCTTTGATTTCTGTTTACTTTCTCAATCTTCCCTATATGGAGCACATCTGCGGGCTCAAATCAATCTCTTTCTAGGGCTAAAGCTTCGGCTAATCTTCCGGATTTTCAAGAATACATTCTGAAGCCAATGCCTCCTTTCCTTTCAACCACTTGGTGGCAGCATCGTTGAAGAAGTTCGGCAATTTTAGTGCTTTGGATTATGGTCTTTTATTCATGATGCTGCACTAGCAACCAAATTCCATGTGCTTACGTTTTGCTTTTTGTTTATGTTCACCATTCTTGTATGCTTTTGGACCCTTGTCTTGTTTCAGACTGGTAACTGAACACTCTATGTATCCTTTTCATATAGTTTTAAGTCATCTATCTTTTAAGAATTGGTAGATTTTCGTTGTGTACTTATTTCTATTATCGATTCTGTAGATGTTTGTGGAAAAAAGTTTACAAGTTAAACTTCAACTGGGTTTTATGCTATTAGTATCAAGTAAATTGATCAAAGTCCAAACCACAATTCCAAGTGCCACATACCAACAGACATGCTAGGATGACTAGGCCTATCATTTCAGTTAACTTTATTGTGACATTGACCAATGACTGATAATAATTCTGGGAACCTGAATTGCAGACTGTATCCTTCTTCATCGCATGCTTATCAACATTGTAAGTTTTTAGGGAAATTTTCAATTTGACCCCTTCTGGTTTGGGCCGGGTGGAGATACACCCCTCCTCCTTTGAATATCAGCACATAACCACCGTGTGGTTTGTGGATCAATGTGCACAGTTGGAGTTTCCATCTAATTTTAACGGTAGGTGTGGTTCACTCGCCTATGTTGAGAGTGATTGTGACTACAAAACAATATGAAAACCAAATACCCTAATCTATCTCCAAAATAACACTTGTGCCATCCTACCCTTATCTCCATCTTCTTCATCTAGACTGGTGTAAACAGCTCCAATTCATAGGTGCAATTGGTAACAACTAGGGACAATTTTTCCCCCAACAGCTCTATTGCAAACCCTTTACCCAAACCCCACAGGGGTGGCTAAATCCATGAAATGCCATGTTGCTGTGAGATGCCGGAACTCCAAAATCCATAGCCGCCGTGTGGTATCAGGCAGCCATGGATTCCGGCGAGCAATTTTTTTAAAAATTTTTCTTTTTCGCCTCCTTTCTTCTCCTCTTCTTCTTCGTTCTACTGTCAAGCTAGCCCATCTTAAAAACTCGTTGATTGGAGCTAACCTCAAGGAATCGACATAAATTGTAGCACTAAATGAACTATGTTTAATCAATTGTAAACTGCAGCAAAAGCACTTCACATGTGTTCATTTCGATTGCCAGAGACGTAATCATGCATATATTCAGATGTTGTGTAGAAGCACCAAATGGAGCTTCAAACTTAGCGTTATACGATTCCAAGTTTAACCGCTGGAAAAGGATTGAACGGCACCTGTGGTGATTGATTCTGGTGTGGTGACCACTGAATCGGTGGTGGATCAACAATTGCATAAACCAAACAACAAAAATCCAAAGAGAGAGTGAGAACAGGGCGACAGGAGGGGAGAGAGAAAGTGTGTGTGTGGTGGGATGAGGAAGAAGACAAGGGCATTAGAGTCATTTTACAAGTTCTGTTAACAGAGTTAGATGTGCACATTGATCCACAAACCACACGGTGGTTATGTGCTGATATTCAAAGGAGGAGGGGGTTATCCGCACCCGGCCCAAACCAGAAGGGGTCAAGGTCAAACTGAAAATTTCCCAAGTTTTTATCATACAAGGAACTATGTGCTCCTATGGACATGTGCATATGGCAATGAGATGCAAATGACTATGACAAACCTGGAATTTGCTGAATGCAATCCGACGCTCAAATTCTTGGATAAGAATGTCTTCTTCCCTTTGCGACATCTCCCAAACACTCCCATCTTGAGCTTTTGCTGTTGTTTCCCAACCATCAGGCTTGTTTTTGAACTCAGAAGAACTTGGGATTTTCGTGTTGTTCAAGTCATTGTTGGGCGAGTCAAAAATCCTGCATTTTTTATCAAGCAAGAAATAGAGGTTACTAAAAATAAACAAAGGAAAAAGGCTAGAAAGAATATAAACCTTTTAGCTAATTATATAACTAGGATACCTACTGGTTTCAAAAGAATGTTACCGGTTGGAAAAGGATGTTAAGACATGATTACCAGGCATCTGACCCTACACATGATTACAGGCTTGCATCACATTATGATGTACATAAAGCTACATGAATCGGAATTCGGAACTCTTGTGGCATACATATACGCAATTAATAATGCAGGACATCAGGACATCTTACTAGGCATCTGAACCTACACATGAATAAGGGCATGCATCACATTATGATGTACATAAAGTTGCATGAATCAGGATTCGGAACTCTTGTGACACACATTCAGCTGATTAATGACGCAGGACATTAGGACATCTTACCAGGCATCTGAGCTGAACACGAAGTTTAATAAATTTATCTTGTTTGAGACACCAACTAAGGCACCTCTGTACTACCAATACTATTTGAGTTACTTTCCAAGCATTTGAAAACGATAGCCCTATGCTCCCAGCACGTGTTCATGGCATAATAACAGCAACCTTGTTCATATTCTCCTAGGTCATGTGTAGGAAAGCTGAGAATATGTTAATGGTTCATTCACACATCACACAACTAAGTACCAATAAAGATACGTCTATAGGAAGCAGAAGGAATCTATCATACACAAATTAATTGCACTAACAAACAGTATCTGTAACTATTTGTGACATCCAGGTATTTCTTAGCCGAAGATACAAGAACTCCAAGTTTCATGTGATACTTGAACCACACATGAACTTGGAGCAAGAAAAGGAATGCATGTGAGAGCAAAGATAGACACAAGGTGGCATGGTTGGAAGCAACCCCCACCCCAAACTTGACAAAAACACATTCTTAGGGCAATATCAGTTGTCAATATTTTCTAACTTTTGGTTAGCTCACTAAGATTCTTCAAAAGTTTGATGCCCGACCCTACCTAAACTTATTTACAAGTTATATTGGTTTTATGTACATCTTCCACGGTCGAGCTATAATCCAGCCTACGTCCTTGTTTGGGACTTGGTTCTTTTTTTCTTCCCTTTTTGTTTTTCTGTACTTTTTTTCCGCATAACTCGCAGATGCTGCAGCTAGTAGATAAAACTAATGACTGCCAACTTACATATAGGGTGTACCTTCCAAAATGTGAACCCATTGAAGGCCTTTGAATTGAATCACCTATGACTTATTGGTTAAACATATCATGACTATACTTGCACTATATCATGTGAGCTGTAGACTGTAGTGCTGTACTTCAAAAATCTATATAGCAGAAGGTCCAACATTATATGCATTAGAGCATCTCCAGCCCTTGACTCAGAACCAACATCTGTCCAAAAATCTCCTAAAACTCACTCCAATCCTCTTTTTTCCATAGAACAGACAGTACTCTATCATACGCAAATTACTTGCACTAACAATATCTCCCACTATACGTGAAATCAACGCATGTTCTTAGCCTAGATACAAGACTCCACGTTTCATGTGATACTTTAACTACACATGAATTTGGCACAAGAAAGTGAGAACATAGAATCATAGATAGACACAAGGGGGCATGGCTGGAAGCAACCCCCACCCCAAACTTGAAAATAAAAAAACACATTATTATGCCAATATCAGTTGCGAATGTTTTCAAATTTTTTGTTTGCATGCTAAGTTTCTTCAAAAGATTGACGCCGGCCCCTTCCTACGCCCAATTACAAATTATTTTGGTTATATGTACATCTTCCACCGTCAAGTTATAATCCTGCCTCCATCCTTGTTTGGGAACATGTGGACGTCGTTCCTATTTTCCTCTCTATCTTTTTTCCTTTTTGTCGATAGCTTAAACTTTTTCTGCATAGCTCGCTGGTGCTGCAGCTACTAGATAAAACTGATGGTTGTCACCTTATTTACAAGGTATCATGACTATACTTGCACCATATGTCAAGAGTTTTACTTCGAAAATCCATGTAACACAAAGTCCAACAATATATGGATTACAACATCTCCAGCCCTTGACTCAACAAAAATCCGAGTAAAAATCTCCCAAACTCACTCCAATCCTTAGAGTCAAATCAATATCAGAACAAGATTCACTCAAGTTTTTAAGCAAATTTCTACTCAAATCAAGTAAGACTCGAAACTTCTATTTGAAAGCTTACCTCCTCCTCAAATTTACAACTATGCCTAGTCTCCATGGGTGTCCTTCATACCAAATGAAGTTTCTACTCGCCTAGTCTCCATTGGTGTGCTTCATACCAAATGTAAGTTTCTACTCATTTTTTTCTCATTGTTTCTCAAATTTACTACTTTGCCTTTGCTCAATTAAAGTGTTTCATACCAAAAAGTTTATATTCGGGGGACACGGCTGGGACACGCACGGGACACGTTTGGGGATATGGCAGGAGTATATGTGTAATTTTTTTAATTTTTGGGGGGTTAAATATGTTATTACTGTAAACATTGGGGCTGATAGTGTAATTAAGTTCATAAAGATATCTTGTTTTAGAGCATTGAAACCCTAGATCTGTCGATCTTCAGGTTCCACTTCCCTGATCATCTGGTTGTATATATCGGTTATACTTTGTATGCAATCAGTATATAACAGCATCTATCTTTATATTTCAGTATATATATGTCTTCTATATTTCAGTATATATATGTAGGGCCGTGTCCCCCGCCATGTCCGTGTCCCCATTTTTTTAGAATTCTCGCGTTCCGTGTCCGTGCTACATAGCCTTCTGGTTTCAAAAGCATGTTATCGGTTGGAAACAGAGGTTAATACATGATTACAAGGCATCTGAACCTACACATGATTAAGGTGCATCACATTATGAGGTACATAGAGCTACATGAATAGGAATTTGGAACTCTTGTGACATTCGTGTACCCAATTAATAATGCGGGACATCAGGACATCTTACTAGGTATCTGAACCTATACATGAATAAGGTCATGCATCGCATTATGACGTACATAAAGTTACATGAAATATGATATATGACTACAGATACACGAAATAAGAAATGATAACCATTTGCATATAGGAAGCCGAAGGAATCTATCATATACAAATTAATTGTACTAAAAAACAGAATCTGTTGCTATATGTGAAATCCGGATATTTTCTTAGCCGAAGACACAAGACTTCGCGTTTGATGTGATACTTGAACCACACATGAATTTGGATCAAGAAAATGAATGCATGTGAGAACATATATAGACACACAAGGGGGCATGGCTGAAGCAACCCCACCCCAAACTTGACAAAAACACATAACCAAACCAAACCAAACCGAGTCTTATGTCCCGGCTAAATGAATCTTTTTCCTCCATTGAGCTCTATCAAGGGCTACTTGTTCACACAAATCCATTATACTCATATCTTTGCGCACAACAGCATCTAATGTCAATTTAGGTCTACCCCTCCCCGTAGCATTGCTACCCAAAACTTTCATATCCGCTCTCTTAACTAATGCATCTCTTGGTCTACAGTAGACATGCCCAAACAACCTTAGCCTATTTTCCCTCAATTTCTCCTCTATAGGTGCTACACCTACCATCTCACGAACCGTTTCATTTCTAATCATGTCTCGTCTAGTCTTACCACACATCCACCTCAAACTTGACAAAAACACATAAGTTATGAATATTTTGAATCTTCTGGTTTCCCCGCCAATATTCTTCAAAAGTTTGAAGCAATAATCGTACCTCTGTCCTTGTTTAGCACGCATGGACGTGGGTTTTTTTTTTTTTCCCTCTTGATAGCTCAAACTATGTTTGCATAATTCGCTATTGCAGCTATTGATGGGCGTTCTTGAATTATTACCAATTCGCAGCAAGACGAAACCCACATCGTCCAGAATTACTACCCTATCCACGAACCCACCTTCAACAGAATCTATTTGCTGCGAGAAGAAAAGGCCATCAAATTGGATTTCCAACCCCAAATGTAATTGTTGGTTCAATGTGATTTGTCTTCATATTCCCAAGCCAATATCATCCTGTGGAACCCTGCCAAAGCCCAAATACAAAATGTACGAGCAGGGATGGGTAGGGTCATGCGTCCTACCTATACCGTTCAAAGTGGCAAGAACGCCCAGCTCCCCATTCCAATTGATTACACCGCGCCAACCTATAGCTCGATCTAACATAGCACCCAGTGGGGGCAATTCGTCGAACACCTCGTTCAAGGTATCAAAGCGAAAGATACGACGCCCTTTGGTACCATACACAAACCAGTGAGGTTCTTTGTTGACGAACGTGCAAGGCTCATGGTACACAGACTCAAAGGGAACCTCAACCCAAATTGTTCGCCAAGAATCCGTAGTTAGAGAGTACACCTGCACTCGACGACAAATCTTACAATCCTTTTTAAACATCAAAACTCGTACAATTTTGTAATCGTTTTTGTAGCAGAACCATATCTGATCAGAATCCAAAAGATTGATGAGTTTGATCATCGGGACTGGGTATGTTCCTGACCTCTGCAGAGGCAGGGGTTCCATAGGATGATATTGTTGGTACAGGGCTTGGAAATATGAAAACAAACCAGACCGTTAATGGAACCAACTATTTCCATTTGGGGTCGGAAACCACGGAAATCCTTCTTCTCACAGCAAATAGATTCTGTTGAAGGTGGGGTCGTGGATAGGGTCGTAATTCTGGACAATGTGGGTTTCGTCTTGGTTGGGGAAATTAGGGTTGAGAGTAGTACGATTGACGTGTGATTTAATGAATCCCGAATGATGTGTTGATCCTTTGCATGGTATTCTTACCAACTTAAATAGTCAGGTTGCAGGATTTGGTAGACTAGGTGAGTTTTGGGAAGACTAGGTAAACCTTCCAAAATGTAGACCTATCGAATGCATTTCAACTGAATTGCCTATGCTTTATCGTTTCAACACATCATGATCAATGACTATACTTGCACCATAAAAGGTGAGCTATAGTTAAAAAATTGTTAACACAAAGTCCATCATTATACGTGTTAGAGTATCTCCATCTTTAACTTAAAACCATAATCTTAGTAAAAATCTCCTAAAACTCTTAACTCATTCTAGTCCCCGACTCAAATCTATATCAAATTGAGTTGTCTAAAATTTTTGAGTAAATTTTCACTCAAATAAAGGGGACTCAAATTTTTTGTCAAAAATTGACCTCCTCCTCAAATTTACAACTATGCCTAGTCTCCATTGGAGTCCTTCATACCAAATGAAGTCTTTACTCGCCTAGTCTCCATTGGCGTGCTTCATACCAAATTAAGTTTCTACTCATTTTTTTCTTATTGCTCCTCAAATTCACAACTTTGCCTATGCTCCATTGGAGTGCTTCATACGGTCATACCAAAAAGTTTATACTAGCCAGAAATGCACTTAGAACATACATATCCAGGAATATGGGGGCGTTTTCGCTAAACTAAATGGACAACCGCCCATGTTTTCACGGATATCTAGCCATGTCATTCTCCTCACATACATCAACTAAAATAAATACCACAATTTTGCGAAAACCACTTGAATATTTCCCTTAGCTGTAGACTGTAGTCCAATAATTGGGGGGTGTAAACAAGCCAAGCCAAGCTTTGTAGTGCTCAAGCTCAGCTCGTTTAATAAACAAGCCTAAAACTCGAGCTCGAGTTCGGCCCTAAACGAGCCGAGCCTAGCCTAACTAATTTACTCTTTAAACGAGCAGAGCCAATACAAACGAGCTGGGATTTTGAGTGTCGAGCTTGACTCATTTAGTAAACGAGCCTAAACCTCCTCGATTATTAAACGAACCCCACGAGCTGTTCGCGATCAACTCGGTTCGTTTGTAGCCCCACCAATAATATAGCGGAAACGCACCTTAAATATGGATGAGAGAGAAAGAGGACAGAGAGGAAAGGAAGCCATACTCAGAGCAACTATCAAGCAAACTCTCAATCCCATCTCCACCGCCAAACCCATCCCCCAACTTATCCTCCTCTTGCTTCTCAATCTCCTTAACCCACAACCCGGCATGAATCCTCTGCTTCTGCACCCTATAATCCCTCTTTATGCTCTCCAAACTGTACAGCGAACTCTTCTCCATCTCCTTCAACTTCTCTTCCTTCTCCTGCCGCTGCTGGGTCTTCGGGCTCTTCCTCCTCTGCTCCCAGTTATCCGTCATGTCCTCCACGAACGCCTTCGTCTCGGCGTCCACGTCGGTCGCGGCGGCGGCTGCGGTGGGAGGGTTGTGGGGGAGGGAGAAGTTGACGTCGGACTCCCACGGGGCCCGGTTTTGGCCGGAGAGGTCATCCGGGAGCCAGGCGGACTCCCAGGCGTCGTTCCACTCGTCGTTGGCGGTGGAGGTGGGTTTGGTGGAGATTGGGCGGAGGAGGGCGGTGGTGGTGGTTGTGGGGTGTGAGAGGGAGGTGAGGATTGCGTATGGGAATCTACGCATTGGGTTCATCGTTTTAGGAAATGGGTAAATTTGCTCGGAACTTTGGGGAGGGTTTGGAGGAAGAACTGTGAAGGGAGAGGAGAGACTGATCAAGAAAGTCGCTTTTTTTCACTAGTAGGGCTGGGCACACGAGGCCCACATTATGCTAGAGGAGGTTACAAATAATAGTTAAATTATGTGAGAAGTCGATATAAATAATCGTTGCATAATGTAAAATGGCATTATATATAATCGTTGCATAAAAGATTTTTTTGGGCTCAAGGGTTTTTTAGGAAAACAAATAAGCTTGAATATTGTTAGGAGGGATTTTCAAACCACATCAAACAAGCAAATCCAGTTAATGTTATGATCCTTTGACTTGGGATGTTAAAATTATTCGTGATCGGCTCGATTAAAACTGTTTGATAGTAGTAAATTTACCCATGTGTTCACATCAATTTTTAGACTCGTTCAACTTGTTTCATTCGGTTTGTTTATTGGTCCTAGATGTGCTCTGGCCTTACTTAAGAATTGGCCCTTGATTTTTCCTTGGCAATAATTCTATGGACCCCGACAATTTTTCTCAAAAATGTCCCCTAAATTAAAATTAATGATTGAGATTTACTTTAATATGTGGGCCCAAACATTCAAGTGAATGTGAGCATCTGATTTCTCTTTCGGAGACATTTTCTAGAAGAAAAAAAAATTCAAGGTCCTACACACTCAATAAAGCCTATTGTATTTGTTCCATTTCACGAATAAAGCGTATTGTTATTCTTTTTTTTCTTTTGGAAATCTATTGAAAATAAAGTTTGACCGTTTATGTATGAAAATAAAAATTGAATAAGTGAAAGGCAAAGTTATAACATTATATGAATAAAGACAAAAAAAGAAAATAAGAAGAGAGAGTATGTACACGAATTAAGGGTGTGAAAAATATCTACTTTTATTTAAATATGATTTAATGTGGAGCGAAAATGGTTTATAATTTGATTCCCATTGAGAGGAATTAAAAAGATGAAAAAAGGAACCCCTTTTTGAAAATTCAGAAAAGATGAGTCGTAAATGAATTTCTTAGCTTATTTTCTTCTGTTATGCTTTCTTTTTAGTTTCTTATTAATTCTTTTTATAAGTTTAGACCTTTCTCGTTGAAACGAATCACATTATAAATTTTGTAGACCAAAAATTAAAGAAATTACAGGGTTAGTCATGTAGGGCTGGTGACTGAGTCTGAGGGGAGGAACAATTTTGAGAGGATGATTCAAGTGTATATCATATGACTACTGCTTGGCGTGCATTACTTGTAGCTAGCGAAGTTCATGGGAATGTTCATTTGGGGAGTTCATGAAGAGAGTGTTGTAGGAAGTCTATGATGAAGACCTTGCTGTTGTGAAGAGAGTGACACTGAACGGGTAGGAGTGAGCGGACTAAGCTTGAAGGCGCTTCTTCTGTGTTTAGGTGCTCCTAGGCCAGGTTCCGAAGTGTTGTCGGAAATAAAAGATGAACATCTTGCTGGTTAGATCGCTCGTTATAGTACTTCTGCTATTGTTAGGAGGCTGCCGGGTAATATTAGCATGGGGAAGATGAAGAAAAGAAACTTGACGAGAGAAGCTGAATTTATGCCGGTTGGGATGAAGCAAGCATGATGCAGTTAGCACAATCGCATTGGAGAGTTAGGGGTAATGGTAGAGTTGGGAGAACAGGTGCTCCTCTGCAGTTTGTAATTGGACTTCCGAAAGAATGATCTCAATCATTCAAAAGTAGTTTTTTGGTTAGATTTTGTTGAAAGTTTCTTCCCGGGAAAATAATTATGAAAATAATCTTCTTAGAATCAAACACTATTGATTGCCGAGATGGACAACTCAGACGAAACTGCGTAGGCCTGGAATTGTTTAGATTGGTGCTTGTTTGGAACTGTTTTCTGCATTTATTGGAACTGTTTTAATACTAGAGCTATGTTTTTTCTTATGTATGGGATGTATTGTGCTCGTACTTTGGTTTATTATTTTTATTGTTGATAGTTAGTGGAAATTTTGTGAACAAGGTACAATCTGGAATTTGGAAAACAATGGAGTAGAATCTGGTTTATTTTGTATTTCACTATAAAGAGTGGTGAATGTGGTTGAATGTCGGATTACTAATTAATCTGAAAATCTGAATCTGGAATTTTTGTATTGTTCTTAGTGGTCGTAATCTGGATTGGTACGTGGTTTAATCTGGCAACTATATTTAGTGTTCTTGGGAAGGCCAAACAAGAGAATGCGTAATCTGGAAAATAGGGGAAATGCAATGCTCCTTCTTGTTCCAATGGAAACGCTGATTTGCTAAGTACCTTGCAGCTTCCAAACAATATATTTATGTGACACCTCAGAATTTGCATCTCTTTAGAAAGTTTTGATCTTTGCTATCCCATTCTGCACAATCACGGTCATGCCTTTCTAATCACTTTGCTTTATGAGTTGTGACTGTACTAGAAATATGTGACTGGAATTTTTTGTATCCATTTGAGCTTATTGAAACTTGAACTTGACTTGTGTACATTATGAGGTTGCTACCACATACACCAGTTTAGTTCAGGTGGAAAATGCCTCTTCTGTAACAGTTGATGGACATTAATGAAAGCCTTATTCCTTCTCAATCCCTCCATCAATAATGCACAGATGTTTATGTGGTTCTTTGTATTCCAATCTACCTTGATCCGTTCTTGCACAGATGAGAATAAAAGAATGAATGAAGTCTGCGACAAGCCTAATGCATAACATGACAAATCAATTTGTTTGGAAGAGGAGAGCTGGAGAGCTATGTCTGCCACCAAATGCATAACTTGCTTGGGCTATGAAAAATAAATAGCTATTTCTCGTCAAAAATTCATTAGGACACAACATAACACGGATACGAATTACTTGCCAAAAAATCCCTAACTTTTCTTACTTGCCAAGAATCTCAGCACAAAACACAACAACAAAACACAAGGCCATTAAACAAGGTCATGGTCCAACTAAATTTCAATACAAATTAGCAAAAAAAAACCTTCCTGACTTCAATTGGTAACAAAATCAGAGCGGCGCAATTCGGCAGGAGAAGAAGTTGTTGCGGAAATATATCTTGGGAAGCTGCTGCAATTGCCCGATTTGAGGTGGAAATGGACCCGGGAGTTGTGACTGTTTTTTAAGCATTTTTACTGTACTTTTTCATCCACATTCTTCTTCATGATGTCCACAACTGTAGGAATCCTTTCAATAGCCCCATTAGTAACCGTTAAAACAGAAATAGGAGAGCCCAGCTTCAATCACCTGCCTATACCTACCAGCCTTGTCAAATTGGAAGAAGAAAAAACCATCTTCATTTGAAAGCACTTTCAAAAGCCCCAATTTACCACAAAGATTCTGACCAATGGAACTAACAGCTGTGAAAGGGAGCTTCTTATCAACAAAATATCCAACAATCCAATCCTTCCAAGGCGTAGGAGGAAGCTTACCAGTCGGAGAGATCGCAGTCCCAGCAATGGGTGTAGAGGGAGCAGCAGGACTAGGTCTCGAAGTAAAAATCAACTAATTTCATGTATCTTTTTTGACCTACTAAGAAAATAGAAGGTTATGGTACTTGCATTATATGTAAGATACTTTGGTTGAGTTATGGTGATATAAGTTATTCGGTCCTTGCTTTAAAGACCCTACCATAACTTATGTGTCATTTTTCCTTATAAATTATTTGTTTTAATGTTTTGATAGCTAAATGTGTCAATATGTACTAAAAAGAGGTACTATGTGTGCTAGCTCCACTTCTGTTGTTTATGCATTTGTAATTTCTTGTTCTTACAATGATATTCATACATTTGGTTTGACATTTCTCTTTGATTTGTATGGTGTATGTGCTAATTACTTCCTTTTATGACTTTCATTTTTATATTGGGTCGTTAAGCCAAGCTTGTTTGTGATTTGCCGAAATGAAGGTTGTAGCTGAAGTAATCATAATCAATCGCTATTTTCTCCTGCATTTTGTTTTTGTATCGATTCAATCGTATAGAACCAAAAATTTAACATAACCATCTTAATTCTATTCAACATGCTCCAACTGATATTCGAAGTGTCAGCGAAATAATGGTTTATGGTGCCAAACGAACGAGCATCTACACTGCAGTTGTGATGGCACTTCGCCATCCAAATATAGTTTTTACCGTTTGTGATCCAAATGCTGAGGTTATCAACTCATGGATGGCTGGGCAAAATTTATATCCAGAAGAAACTCAATTTGCCATGATGCTTGCTCAAGCTCAAGTTGGAAATTTGCACTACGAGATAAACCCAGCTCATGTGATATATCGAGTAAACGTCATCATCCTCACTTTAGAGCTTGAGGAGGCCAAGCCAAGCCGGTTGCCAAAGGGGGATATTGAATTAGCCGATTGAGACCTTTCATTGATACGTCTCAATAGGGCAGCACAATTTTGGCCCAAAATACATAATTGAAAGGTCCCATGTGCCTAGGAGACAAGTCCTGAATTTGAGTGAGATACTCATCAAAAATGCAGCAGTTGCCATTCGCTTTCAGGTTCTCAGCAACCCGGCAATGTATAGCCAAGGAACGGCTATGAATGATTTGTTGAATCCAACAATGGAGCACATAAGTCGAAGGTCGCCCAATGCAAACCTAGCTTTGGCTGTAGCTTTACATGAACAAGTCCAAGGTATTGGAATTCTTTCGGCTCCCACTCAAGTTAATAATAATTCCCTCAGCATGGAGTTAGGGCTAAGAACGAGGAATGTGTTGTTTGCAATGAAAGTCTCATTTGTCAATGCAGTTTCTTCGTTGGCAATCAAGTATAACTGTCCGACAAATGAAGTTTTGCAGATTGCGGGTCTTGATCCTCGGATTTTAAATTTCCACTTAACCCCTGGTATAGGGTTTAGGGGATCAAATTTCAAGCGCGATCTCGACTAACTCTCATATTTGGCGAAACAGCAAGGATGCCAACCCCAGGCACAGTTTTTTAACCAAATCAACGTGTTGGATTCCACAAGGATGGTGGAAGTGGCTACATGGATAAAAGAGGGAATGGTAGCGATCAGAGATAGGGTGATTGTTGTTTTAGGCGTATCCTACAAGAATGGTATTGGGAATACTAAAGAGTCCCAAGCGATCGAGATATGCAAGCTCCTATTGAAGCAGGGAGCTATCCTACATTTGTTCGACCCTAATGCTCAAGAAAGGGCAGTTAGATTGGCGTTAGGTGCCCGAAACAGAAGTGCCCATTCATTTGCACATTCATGGCGCCTAAAGCCAATCTAACTGCCCCTTCTTGAGCATTAGGGTCGAACAAACGTAGGATAGCTCTCTGCTTCAATAGGAGCTTGCATATCTCGACCGCTTGGGACTCTTCAGTATCGCCAATACCATTCTTGTAGGATACGCCTAAAACAACAATCACCCTATCTCTGATCGCTACCATTCCCTCTTTTATCCATGTAGCCACTTCCACCATTCTTGTGGAATTCAACACATTGATTTGGTTAAAAAACTGTGCTTCAGGTTGGCATCCTTGCTGTTTTGCCAAATATGAGAGGTAGTCGGGATCGCGCTTGAAATTTGGTCCCCCAAACCCTATACCAGGGATTAAGTGGAAATTTAAAATCCGAGGATCAAAACCCGCAATCTGCAAAACTTCATTTGTCGAACAGTTATACTTGATTGCCAACGAAGAAACTGCATTGACAAAGGAGACTTTCATTGCAAACAGCACATTCCTCGCTCCTAGCCCCAACTCCATGTTGAGGGAATTATTATTAACTATTAACTTGAGTGGGAGCCGAAGGAATTTCAATACCTTGGACTTGTTCATGTAAAGCTATAGCCAAAGCTGGGTTTGCATTGGGCGACCTTCAACTTATGTGCTCCATTGTTGGATTCAACAAATCATTCATAGCCGTTCCTTGGCTATACATTGCCGGGTTGCTGAGAACCTGAAAGCGAGTGGCAACCGCTGCATTTCTGATGAATACCTCACTCAAATTCAGGACTTGTCTCCTAGGCACATGGGATCTTTCAATTATGTATTTTGGGCCAAAACTGTGCTACCCTATTGAGACGTCTCAATGAAAGGTTCCAATCGGCTAGTTCAATATCCCCCTTTGGCAACCGGCTTGGCTTGGCATCCTCAAGCTCTAGAGCGAGGATGATGACGTTTACCCGATGTATCACATGAGCTGGGTTTATCTCGTAGTGCAAATTTCCAACTTGAGTTTGAACAAGCATCATGGCAAATTGAGGTTCTTCTGAATATAAATTTTGTCCAGCCATCCATGAGTTGATAACCTCAGCATTTGGATCACAAACGGTAAAAACTATATTTGGATGGCAAAGTGCCATCACAACTGCAGTGTAGATGCCCGTTCGTTTGGCACCATAAACTATTATTTCGCTGACACTTCGAATATCAGTTGGAGCATGTTGAATAGAATTAAGATGGTTATGTTAAATTTTTGGTTCTCTACGACTGAATCAATACAAAAACAAAATGCAGGAGAAAATAGCAATTGATTATGATTACCTAAACCACAACCTCCATTTCGGAAAATCACAAACAAGCTTGGCTCAACGACCCAATATAAAGATGAAAATTATAAAAGGAAGTAATTAGCACATACACCATACAAATCAAAGAGAAATGACAAACCAAATGTGGATGAATATCATTGTAAGAACAAAAAATTACAAATGCAAAACGCATAAACAACAGAAGTGGAGCTAGCACACATAGTACCTCTTTTTAGTACATATTGACACATTTAGATATCAGAACATTAAAACAAATAATTTAAGGAAAAATAACACATAAGTTATGGTAGGATCTTTAAAGCAAGGACAGAATAACTTATATGAACATAACTCCACCAAAGTATCTTACATATAATTCAAGTAATGCAAGTACCATAACCTTCTAATTTCTTAGTAGCTCAAGAAAGATACATGAGAAGCCAACGTCGTCCCCAAAAAGAAGCCCTACGAGGTGATTGAAGCCACCAAACCTTGAAAATTACCCATCGACAGAAACAAAATGAGAACAAGTTTCAGCTGTACATAGAAAGAATCTTAGTAGTAGATTTCCCCAACAAAACACGACAACTACTACTTAAGATTATCTATTCAAACATATAAAGGGAGAGCACAAGTTTTGTGCCTCTCTTTTTTGAAGCTGTATGGATTTTTCATGACAAAAATGTCCTACAAACTGTCTTATTTACTATCGAAGGTCTCTAAACCCAGGTAAACTGTAAGGGCAAAACCGGCAACTAAAAGTATGAAAATGAAAATCCCCACGTATTAGACTCCAACTGCAACTTTGTAACTACATACTCATCATGTTTCCTTCTATTGTTCTACGTTTGTTGATCAACGACAACCCACCTGAAACCAATTGAATGCTCCTGTATTGAAATTGAATCCATCATATTCTTCACTTTTTCTTTTTTCCACTCAAGGTCTGATTTGAAGTTCATGGATCTAAGTATTTGTGTATTAATTGCACGAAAGGTGGAATGAAAGATTAAAGAAGAATGAAGAAAGAACAAAGAAATATGGATTCAAAATAATAACTCCAGGTATGCCTCTCTCCCTGTTTCTCATCTTACTAACCATTAATTAGTTCTACCCATTCTAAAAAAAAATTCTACCATGTAAACATTCCAGGTCTATTTTTTTTCCCCTACTTTGGCTTCATATATTTTATTCTGGATCTGCCCACCTATTCTCTCTTCTCTTTGATCAATGCCCAAACCTAATACATATCCAGTCACACAATCAAAAACATAAGTGGACTTAAGGCATAATGTGTACTTATTTTCAAGATTTGATAAAAAAACACAGTTATTCATTTCAAATAAATTGAGAAATAGACGATTACTTATAATTTTGGGGGAGTGGAGAGAACTTAGACAACATGTAAGTTTTTTATCCCAATATGCTATGAAATTTATTGTTTTATAGCAAGATGGTTATTCTCAATATACTACAATGATTAAATGGTCTTGGCACACACGATACAACTTCTATTATATTAAATAAAGCAAAGAAACTGAACGATGGGAAAAGAGAGGAACGTGGTTTTGATTTCTAATAAGCTTGCCTCCCGGGTATGAATTCTTTAGAAAAAGAGAAATTGAAAAAAAGAAAAACATGGGGATCGAGGTTTTTGAAAAATTGATCTGCTAATATGATTCCAAGAACAAATTATTAGATAAACATATTATGATCCAAGTTATAATTAGTTACTATCGGTCGCAAGTCGAATTTTGACAAAATATAACCAAACAATAACGGAAAGCTATTGTGCATATTTTATTAAAATTTGAATTGTCCGGCTTCTAGTCGAAGTTAGTTTGAGCAAGTCTGTATACCTATATAGAACCAAAATATAGAAATCGAAGCTCCTGTTCCTCTATCAGTTGGCCCGTCGGTCGGTCTTGATCAGTATTCTCTTTTTCTTGTGAAGAGACGTTCTTCACTTCTTCTAAATCTCTTTTGGAACGAACCAGTAAACTAGCTGACTGTTAACGTTAACCAAAAGGCCGAGAACGCTCAGACCACGTGGGACTTTAAATAAAGAGCCCGAAGACAAGAAGGCCAAAAAAGGTACAATTTGTAAGGCTAATTAATGGGCCGCTTATTTTATACTGTATTGAGTACAACCCCTTTGATTCATTACGATGGAGAAGCCTCCCAATTTCAAAAGTAAAAGGCAATCTCTTGTCATCATGTAGTAAAGCAATATGGCAACGGGAGAAGATCACGAAGACGAATTAATACAATGTTACCAACAGATAAAAATTAAATTCCTATTTTATACAACCAGCTTGAACAAAAAGTTAATACAATGTTACCAACAGATGAAAAATTCCAATCGCAGACACCACATCCAAGAAAAGATGGACTTACTTACAACGGGAAGTTAGTTAGTTTACTCAGCCGTCCACGTCTTCTGCAAAATAGGAATGCCAACGAATGAGCCGCAAATAGGAATGCAAACGCTGCAAATAGAAATGCAAACGAAAAGCCACAATTAGTAATGCAAACGAACGAACCAAGCCACAAATAGAAACGAACGAAGTCGCAAATAGAAACGAACGAACCGAGCTGAAGCGAGCTTTGGATCTGTTCGAACTTGAAGTGAACCACCAGAACCACCAAAAACAGGCTCTAACCCGCTATAAGATCGGGTCGGGTTTGGCCCTAACCCGTCACCCGACCCGATCAGGTTGGGATTTTTGGAACCGACCCCGTCCGAATGAACAAGGGAAACCGTCCGATCGGATTTACGGTCGGTCCGTCGGGCCCGGTAGAAGTAGATCAAGAAATTTTATTTTGTAAGAGATTCAGTGGATCAGATCGAGAAGAAGAAGCAGATCAAGCAGAAAGAAGGATTTAAGCACTATAATCTCAGAAAAATATCAGAAATTTGTAGATCATAAATTAACTTGCATAGTTACATGAGAGAGAGAACGAGAAACAAAGGGCGTTGGCGATGGCGGTGGGCCGGTGGCCGTGGCTGGTGGGTCGACATGGTGAGAGGTGGAAAAGGGTCTCCATTTCCCAGCCCAGAGTATGCGAGAGGGAGAGAGAGAGAGAATCAGAGAACGGTGTTCGCAGAGAGGAGTAGAGGAGGACTGTGCGAAGCTTTTAGGGTTCTCCTTGGACTCAGTCAGAGAAGTAAGTACTGTAACGCCCTGTTCGGATGCCGGATTTGGAGGCCGGATTTGGAGAAGCCCGGATTTCATCTCCTGGTCCCACTCATATCCGGTCTTTGGTTGCATTTTTGGAAGGGTGGATTAAAACACTGTTGGGAGTACAAATCCACCTCCAACAGTGTTTTTGGTGGATTTGTCGTTAGTAAATCCGGTGGATTTGGGATTCTTTTACCCCTCCAAATCCACCCTCACCCACACACAGTATTTTACGAAGAAGAAGAAGAGAGAGAGATCTTACAGCCGAAAAACTCAGCTGAGGAATGACCGGCGGCGGACGAGAGACCCTTGGGGGGTCGGATCTGGGGACCGTGGGTGGGGTTTCTGGAAATTTGAAGGGGAAGAGGTAGTGGTGGTGGTGGGGAGTAAAGTGAGAGGAAGAGAGAAGGGTTTCTAGAAAATGGAAATGGTTTCTGGAAAGTCGAAGAACTGTTCACAAAATGGGGTTTTTTGGGAAATGGAAGGGAACAGGTAGTGGCAATGGTGGGGAGTTAGTGTGGGGTTTTTAATTTTTTCCGAAAATATTAGGCTCTGTTGGAACTTAGGGAAAAGAAAGGAAAATAAAAGAATATTTCCTCCTATTGTTTGGTTAGAAGAGAAAGAGTGAAGAAAATAAAAATTTTAAGTGTAATGAATAGTAACTTTTCCCTCTCATTTTCCTCTCCCTTTTCTTTTCCTTTCCTTTTTTTTCTTTTCCTCAAGTTCCAAACAGAGCCTTAGTTTTTCTAATAAAAAAATGTTTACAACATTTGTATTCTAGAATGAGATTATTTTATCCTTAAATTAATGAAAAAAAATCAAGTTATTGTAATTAATTTGAAATAAAACCAATTTTGAGAAATAAAACCAATTTTGAGAATCAAAATTACAGTGGGGGTAATTCAGTCATTTGACATCTAATCACATCATATCCACCCTCCAAATCTCCCTTCTCAAAAAATCATCTAAACACCTCATTACAAATTCACCATTCTTAAGAGATGGAATCACCCTTCTTAACATATCACCCCTCATTACATATCCACTCTCAAATTCACCCTCATCATATATCCACCTAAACCAAATCCTTCATCCAAACGGGCCGTAAGTGTGTGTGTGTGTGTGTATATATATATATATATATATATATATATATATATAATCGGGTCGGGTTGGAAACATAGAGACCCGATAACCGAACCGAGAATCAATTTTTTCACAGAAACTAACATGTATCCGACCGCAGCAGTGGTTCAAAACCGCCCAAAACCCTTAGGGTCGGGGTCGGTGCGGGTCCGCAATTATTTTGCCCACCCCCTCATCCTATAACCAATGGTCTCAAACCACAAGAATAGGGAACCAAAAAATAGGCTCGAACAGCTCCCAAACCGCAAGAACAGCTCCAAACAAATCGTTCGAACCAACAGTCTAAAACCGCATGAACAAGTTCAAAACGAACCAAAGAAACAGGCTCCAACCGCAAGAACCAACGGTCCCAAACCGCAAGAACAGCTCAAAACGAACCAAAAAAACAGGCTTGAACAAGCCGAGTCAAGTCGAGTTTTGGTTGGGCTCGACTCGCTAGAAATGGAGCTGCAAACAAGCGAAGTCAACTCAAGCTTGAAATGAGCACCACAAAATTCAGGCATTCGCTGTGCACTGAGCTCAGGCTTGCCTTCGAGGGTCGCGATACAAAAGACTTTGTTAGCGTGTGAGACTATTTGAGTCCTTCCTGAGCATTTCGTGAGTCTTTCCCAACCGATGTGGGATTGTTGGATGTCAAATAAGTACTCCTAGCTTTTCAACTTCTTTTTCTTTTTGTGCTCTACGAGTACTTACATATTTTCATAAGAAGTTAGCTTAAAATATTAAGGTTACGACGATCAACGTTTCTTAACATCTCCTACTAATGTCAAATTCTTTTGAAGGTTAGGCTCTGTTTGTTTAGGCATAAAATGTTTTACCTATTTTTTGGTATTTAGATGTACAAAAATTGAGGAAAACATTTTACATGTAAAATATTTTTTATTAATTGGATGAAAATGATTTACCCTTAAATCTTTCATAAGTTATTTTCCAAAATGAACCCGTTATATTCTATTACAATTCTCACCACTCAGTTTTCTCGATCCCCAGTCCTACTCACGTTCAATGTCCTTATTCTCTCTCTCCTTAATTGAATTTAACCGTTTAAGCC
>JAOTQK010000004.1:5511449-5521745 GCA_025642025.1 Rhododendron ferrugineum
TCAATCCGATACCTATAGGTGCTCAATCCAACCATATAACTTTTCATTATCCGGAAATCTGAATGAAAAGTTAGATGCTTGGATGAAGCACCTATAGGTATCAGATTGAGCTTATTTTTTACGAGAACGCTCAAAAAAATATTTTACATTCAATGAACGGCTCGGATAATTTGTATGGGACCCGTGGTGAGCCCCACAACCAAATCTGTGCACAATCTGTGCACAGATTGCTGTGTGTGTAGCAGGGCTCGTACCCTACTACCCTTGAACACGAGAATTGACATATAGGTACCGATACCGATGGGTACCAAAGGCCATGGGGGCCCACTAAAGGGTCTCGGAAGAAAATTCTAGAACAATTTCTTAAAAAATAAGTGCTTATTTTACATTTTCAAACTTAAAAATAGTGTAAATGAAAAATATTTTTTTGATTTTTTTTGCAGCGTATGAAAGATCTCATCGATCTTTCAAACAAAATTCATATTGCATATTTTTAGATTTCAATAAACCTATTATTTTTTAGATTGAAATTGCCTTCTTAAAAAATAAAGACTTTTTTTACGTTTCGGAACGGGGCCTAAGCCGTTCAATAATTTTAAAACAAAAAATTAATTGGACAGTAAGAGAAATTAGTTCAATTCAATATATGTAAGTGTTCAATTCAATCTTCTCATTTTTCATTCTCTTCCCATTTTTGCGGATTTTTTAAGGGAATTGATTTTGTCACTCCCTTTTTTGTTAATGTCACTCCCCTTCTCTCACAAAATAAATCATCTCATCAAGACACAAAGGGGAGTGACATTAACAAAAAGGGGAGTGACAAAATCACTCCCCTTTTTTAAAATGGAAAGATTGAATTGCAGCATCTACACAAATCGTATTGAGCTGATTTTTTCAAATTCCCACTCAGTTTTGTTCTAAAATTATTGAACATTTCGGATTTTTCGTGCAAAATCCTTGGTAGGCTCCGCGTGATCGTCGGTACCCCTTCGAAATGGGTACCGTCTGTCCCATTAGCTTTTAGTACTCCCTCCGTTCGGATTTAATAGTTCTTTTTTGAAGTTCGTATCATTTTTTAATCGATTATATCTTCCAATTTATAATATTTTACTTGATTTCGAAAACATTGTATTATAGAACTAATCGAGATCTATCAAACAAGATCCTTATTCGATATGAAATTTATTACGGATTCAAAGATATAACTCATTTTTTAGCTGGTTAGAATAGAACTAGCGACAATTAAATCCGGACAGAATCCCAATAGTCAATAATGTATTGCCACGTATAGAACTTCTTTTTTAGGCATAGCAGGCGTGGGTTTTGAAACCTGCAGTAGCATTAAATGGTGTAGATGGAAATTGTAGGGTCGGCTTTTATCGGGTCGAATTTCATATAACCTGGCATCCGACTGAAGCTATCGGGTTTTACTTCAAACCGATTTCGACCGTGTATCAGGGCAAAACCGACCACAGATCGTCGGGTCGGACAAGGGCGGTCAGTTTGGGCGGGCAAATTCAGTTTTTGCTCACCCCTACGGTCACAATGCATTAGACTCTTAGGCCTTGTTCGTTTGCTAGTTTTGGGTATTTTAGTTTTGGTAGTGGGTGGTGAGAGAAATAGGATAATGATTGGAGAAATCGGTAATGAGTAGAGCGAGATAGAGAGAGATGAAAGTAATAATTGAAGAGAAAAATAGTATAATGATTAGAAAACAAAATTAAAACAAAGTTAAAAAGAGAAACGAACAAAAGCCTTATTGGTCAGAGTTTTTGTGGACCCTACACTTGAGAAATAGTTCTAGCACCTCTCTGAGACAATAACGGGAAAGGATCTATTTCCGTTAACCAAAGCTACATAGCGAAAGTTGAAGATGAGATCTCAGAGGAAACTAAACTGAATGCATTGGAAAATGCCCTATCTGATTTAGTTTCATCCAATTCTCATATAAGGCTAGCACAACCTTATACTCTGTGTTGTTTTTGCTTTACTTCCACTCATTCGATATCTCGCCATAGTGAAAGTTGGAGATGAGATATTGGAGGAAACTAAACAGAATGCATAGAAAAATGCCATATCTGTTTAATTCCCTCCAATTCTCACATACAGCATTTACAACCTTCTACTATGTGTTGTTTATGCTTTCCATCCACCCATGCGAAAAAAGGCTACTGCACACTTCCCATTTGGCACTACTAGTTTTAGTGGGCCGATTCACGAGTCCTGTGGGGAGCAGAAAACAACATGAAAATCCCATGATCACAATTCAAAAAAAAAAAAAAAGAAAAAGAAAAAGAAGAGTTGCAAGCCTCAAAATTTCTCAACAAGCATCACCTGCATGCTCACAAAACAGATGGGTCTCCTTTTGGTCTCTCTCAGCAACAATTGGGTGAATAATGTCCTTTAAAATGATTGGTTTAGGGAACATATCCCTTGTGTGTGGGCCCCTCTTGGGCTCACTTCGATAATCACCTTTAAAATGATTGGTTTAAGGAACATATCCCTTGTGTGTGGGCCTCTCTTGGGCTCACTTCGATAATCGAAACTGCTCAGTTCTTAAAAGATCATCGAGAACATCAATAATGCAAGAACATGATTGATTTGATATTATTCAACTCATGATTGCAGTGATTTTATGTTGAGATAAATGGTTTCTATCCGGTGTGCCAATATATTTTTGTTTCAAGATAAGTGTGTTTCGAATTCTTATTGATTGATATCTAATTAACAGACCTTTTTTTTATGTCATGGTTGATGCTCTTGGCAAGCGCTAAAAATTAAAGTTTTCCAATCATTCGAAGAAACGGTCCAGTCCCTGAAAGCACATGTTTCCCTTTGTTGAAGTGGTGGAGCAAGTGTCAACAAATTATACCGTTTTAACAACATCTACATGTAAATGTTCACTCACCTAATGCCTTGGTCAGTGGTAGCAGCCTCACTAATTTGTCCAAAAATGCTAGGCTACTAGCAGCCTCACTATTGAATGATAAATTGTTCAACAATCCCTTAGAATGTTATATGGATGCTATGATGACTATATTTGTACACCACACAAGGTTATATGCTTCATGCGATGCATTAGAGTAACATAGACGAAACTCAAAATATAGTCACCAACTGTAATTACCGTGATAATACTCTGAATTGAGTTTCCAAGGTGCGATATGGATCGATCATTATCACAAAGCTGACTAGTTGAGAAAGTAAAGAGAGAGGACCATTTAACTGTCTTCCTAACAACTGCCTAATGAGAGATACTCATGTAATGCCAAAAAAATCGAGAATCTTAACATAGTTTGCACAGATCCCGATACACATTTACAAATTTATAATACATGTTTCACGAATGCTATGCACTTTTGCCGCATTATGCACTGCCATAAAAACGGTAGGCATTTTCCATGCATAAACCGTTTGGAAAGTAGTTAAGAAAGCCTCTTCACATCAGCAACCAATAAAGAAGCCATTACATTTGCTTGAAAAACCAGAAGTATCTACTAATTCATAGACCAAACCTGAGTGAGAAGATGTACAAGTATCGGATGAGATACTCCGTATTATGAATCCCTTGATTGCTGCATTTTCAGTGTAATGTGCGGCAGGCTGAACAAAGTTAAAGCCTACAGTTGATTATGTAGAACCCAACTGTTACCATTAGGGTTCAATCAGCCACAACCACAAAAGAACCTTTACACGATCGACAAAACTAGGAGAAAATCAGAACTAACATTGCCTTCATTTCATATGCCAACGGTGAATTGTTTACATACTCATCCAAGATCATGTCAGCCGCCAACTGCAGTCATAAGGACGCTTGGAACTTCACATATGATCTTCACTGCAATCATTCATCCCACAGTCAATTTCGAAAATCTAAAGAGCAAGTTTGAACACCATAAGCAAATAGGATCACTGCATCTTTTCTGAGGCTTTTAAGGCGTCAATCTTTAGAATGAATAAATTGAGAGGGGAGAGGAGAGAAGGCACGACAGGAAAAGGAAAGGAAAGGAAAGAGAGGGCATTGTTCGCCTTACCTGGAATTAACACCTACAGAATTTCAAGAAGCCGGTGGAGGCGGCACTACCCTATGACTAAATAACTTGGCTAGTGCTCTGCGCTCACAGTCCTGCAAACATATCAATATAGGATTAAACTTATGTCAATTGCTAGGTTGTTTATATCTAACCTTATGTATTGTTAAGTAGCAAGACCCATGCATGTCCACTATTTTGATATCCCATACTTTAACGCCATGACAGTAATATCAACACTTGGACTTCAGTCACAAGTTTTTCTCAAAACTTAGCAAACAAGACTGATGGATTCCAACCGGCCAGTCTAAACAGCAAGGACATCGTGTTTCAGATGATAAAGTTTCACCAACATTGTAATATCAACACTAGGACTTCAGTCACAAATTTTTCTCAAAACTTAGCAAGCAAGACTGATGGATTCCAACCAGCCCATCTAAACGGCAAGGACAATGTGTTTCAGATGATAAGTTTCACCAACATTGTAAAAGCTAGTTTTGAGTTGAGTAAAAACACTATATATGTCAAGCATGTGTGACTGTACATATCACAAAGAAAACCACAACATGATTCAATGACATCTAAAGGGAAGCCACAGAACCAAGACGGCCACATTTCCGAGTAAAGCAGTTGTTTTGTCTTCTACGCCATGTTCCAGGTAATTTTACAAATCATAAGCAAAAGGGCGCACATTGAATTGGGAAGAATTTAGGATCATTTTATCAAATGCCTCACCTTAAACATATTTAGAAAGAATGGCCTATCTGGATTCATTGTCTTGAGCTTCAAGAAAGTATATGCAAAGCTCAGTTGATCGCGTGAAGTAAAACGGTCAACTTCATTAAACCAAAGGCATGAAAATAAATTTGACATCGGTGTGTGGGCCCTGACAATGAATGAACCTTCAGGTACATCTGCAAAGTTCAAAACATACGACAAACCAACAACAAAAACATGAGTTTCAAGGGGAAATGAAGATGAAGGAAGAAGGCCATCTCCAGAATCAGAAAAGACAACAATGACACGCACAACTTGGAAGAGGTGTATTTAGATCTGACGGGTCAAACTTGGTGAGGCCATCAGACTGGTAAAAGTTAAACTGTTCATCGATAGCTGTGTGGTTGTATTTATTTAGACGCTTATTCTGGAGTACCTCCTCCCAAACACAGTGGCGGGTATAATGATTTGAAATAGCGTACTCTGAGCCCTTTCGCCACAAAAAGTATTCAATAATGAGCATTGGGTCAGTCTGAAGTCGCATCTTGCTATCAAGCCAAATAGAATACCTAAGAAATTGTAATAGAAACGGATAATAGATTAGTAAAAGCTTTTGAGTTACTTAAAGAAAAGAGCGAAAAAGATCCAAGACTCTAAACCCATACGTACATTAAGAAAAATGGTGTGAGAATCACCTAGAGGAAGGGAAGAGACGATGTGAGAGAAATTTTGGCACCTTCCCAGTTTTGCGCATGTCCTTGTAGGGTAAGTTCCTTACAATTACTATTCTCCACAGCCCAATATATCCTCCATCATTAGGAACAGTTCCATCCACTGACAGTTTCAACAGAGTTTGCTCATCTACAAACATAACGAAGCAAACGTTCTTTTTGGAGTATTCACTGATCTGTAACAGGAAAGAAATTTACAGCACACCAACGTAAGGTTCATGCCAAAAAACTAAAGCAAAACCCCTAAAACATAAGTCAGTTCCACTAGATGGAGATTCATATTGCGATAAGAAACAACTAACATGATAGAGCAAAACATTACACAACCTAGCATCTAAGCTGAACAGGTGATCTTAAAACTCAGAAGTCAGATCATAAGATTCTTGTACACTGACACCAATACGTAAAATGGCAAGTCATTAATAAAAGCTTAATGCACTGTAAGGTAGAAGATTTTTCTGCTTCTACACCAAAGCAGACCTCCCTTGTAACGGGTTATTTTCTGATATTGTTTCCAGTACCCTTTTCTCAGTTGTTAAAAAGTAGAAACTTCATAGCGGAGAAGTCTACTTCTGTCTGTGGTGATGGCTAACTATATTCTTCATATCTTTGTTCACAAGCACTTCTTAAAATTTAAAATCGAAGAAGACATGAAAAATTATGGAGGAATGCTCAATATGGACTGGACTAGCAGAAGCAGCATCCAACTTCTACATGTACCACAAAATGACAACCAAAGGCTGTTATATGCCTTACAAACATGAAGTGACTTGATTAACAATTGTTGATAGATCTCCTGTATAGGTGGTTTTGTTTCTTGTATTGATTGTTCAGGGGGATGCCCCGTAGATTTTGTAGCTTGTTTGCTTTTTGGTGAAATGAAATTACTTACCAAAAAAAAAACCATGAAGTAACTTCAAAGAATATAACTAAATTACCAGTTTGCTGGTTGGCCTCCTCAAAAAGTCAGAGCTTCCGAAAATGCATGATGAGACCACAACTTTACAGGTACTCATGTACAACTTGTCCTTCTCATCCAAACCAAATCCAGTGCTTGGATATCCTTCTGGTCCTTCCACGAAACCACAATGAATAGTCTGATTCCTCGCATAGAATGATTTTTCTCTTTCTTCAAGGGTCTGATGCCCTCCAAATCGGGGTTCAAATTGATCTTGCCCATAAGGTTTGTCTTCTCTATCATGATACCGGGAGTAAAATTGTGTGGAATTTGCAAAATCCTTTGGCTCAACAAGATTATTGACTGAGTCCAAGAACCGTACCTCACAAGGATAAAAACCTGAAAGATAAATTATTTAGACGAGAAATTAAATTCTCAGAATGTTGCAAATATTAAAAAAAAAAACACACAAAATAGGTTAAATTAGAGCATATTAGGACCACAGATTTAGTGTGAACATTGAAATAAAGTGAACTATAAAATTTTATGCACATAATTCAGTAAATATAACACCAATAATAGAGCATAACATAAAGCATTTGCACTGATTAACACACCTGCGGAATTCCTAAGGCAACCCTAACAGTGTCAGACTGTCAGTATCCATTAATTGGTCAAATGGATCGCAATCTATGCCCAGACTCAGAGAGCCTCAAGTGCTCGTCAATCAAGGTGTGGACCATCCGATAAATTTCCACCCCAAATCAAATAATCAAAATTATCGTGATCTTGCTGTTCAGTTTTTGCACTGATAGATATAGGAACAATGTATTTAAGTAAGATTTGCAAGGATGAATTGGAATGTGGTAGTAGTAACATTCAAAAAAGCTCTCTGCTCTCAAGCTTTCATACATAACCACAACTGCAAGCGTGGGGCCCGTAAATTTAGCTAGTAAAGCTTTGGGAAAACCCCTCGCGGACTACGACTTGCTAAATAACAATATGAGATAAGATTGGCTATGTTATGAATAACATGCATCTGGTGTTCTTATCTAACTAAATCACCCTTTCCATCTAAATCACACTTCACAGCTAAATCATGCTTGAGTTGATTTTGAGCAGATCTATTAGACCCATAGTTTAAATTGAACACAGCATACACGTTATATCTAGGCCAAAGAATGACCAAACTTAATAGATTATCTATGTGACAACTTCAACAAGTCAAGTCTGTAAAGATTGACCAATGATGAAATTGCTTACATGCTAGTTTGCTGAGAATATTCGATAAAAGGATCGTACGAGACAGTTGAGATCAAGATCAATCATTTATTGGTCTTGTCAGTCTAATATCAACTAGGTGGGCCCTTCCAATAGTTCCAGATATTCGATCTAAAAAAACAAGCCGTGAGTGGCCAAGCCCCAAGGTCCATTTCTCTAACAATGACATCAAACATTTCTTACGTTGTCTATGAGGCTTTATTTTTGGTCGCTCTGATGCATCTACTCCCAAAAATTCTTCTTGTGCTTCCTGAAGTGATGAAATTCCATCTTCCATTTTTCCTGAAATGAAATGGCAAGAAAATGAGGATACCAACTTCTTATCATCTGCTCAGTGTGCCTTTAAGAATGTGTATGCACATATAACTTACTCGTAATTACCTGAAGGGAGCTTATAATGAGGAGATGCTAATATATTATAAATTTTGCAAGTACCAATGGCAAAGCATAAGTGTGACCCATGAAATAAGATGAGCAGCAGTACCAAATTTGTGAATGCTTTGAGCGCAGGGTTTTCCACATAACCAATATAAAAGGAAAAGGAAAATAACACAATAATGAAGTAGAGCTGTTGTGCTTACTCTTAGAAGTGATAAGCTATCAAGATCACTAAAACATAATTAACCATCGAAGAACTTGTGATGGTTGATGATGTTGTCATGGTTAGATTATTTGAAGTTGTGATTCTCTTAGTTAGAGTACAAAGACACAATAAAAATTTTAAATCTCACCATGAAACGGCACCTTCAAGCCAAAAACTGCCAAATAGATAGAAAATAGCACTGCTATTGTAAACATCCATAGCAAGAATCTTCTTATCGAAACTCGTAACCTCATCCCCCGACGAAAAACCCGCAAGCCATGCTTTCTTTGAGTGAGAGACTTAAAAACTGCCCCAATGATGTCTCTCTTCTCTGGTAACAGTTCATTGTTGTGCCTATAAAGAGCCATCACTGCGTACCTTAAAAACCTGGTGCAAACCAGCTCATCTGTGCAAAAGTTTAAATGATCAACAGAGCGAAGTAATGATCTAGAAACCTCAAATTCCCACATAAAACATTCATGCATTGTTCCTCTATAGGCAATCATCAATAGTAAGAAATGTAATGTTAAGGCTCATATGCTGCATTAACCCATTTTATCTTAACTATGTTCCATAAAGGAGCACAAAGTGAAATCAAATATGGTCCTCAAAATCTTTGAGAAAATGAAGTTCTATTCGAAGAGTGCATAACGGCATGGATAAGCTTGCACCAACTTGTCAATTTGGGATCCAATTCGAGATTTTCCTTGGGAGGCATCTGAAAGGAATTGGAATATATGGGTTTGTGACTAATTAAGTCGAACGTTGGTCAAATGATAGTATGATACTATGATGATGTGCGTTAGGTAATAGAAAAGAAAGAATGGAACACAATGATATCCACCCAGATATGCAAAATAACTCAGCTATTTGCCAAACAACAGGTAGTAGATGTTGGGTCACGGCTAGGACCCCAATCCACACCAAAAACAAGCACAGAACAGACAAGAACGAAAAAGAAAAGCAACACCAAGAACTTACGTGGTTCAGCCAAACAACCGGCCTACGTCCACGGGGAGGGGGGGTTTCACTATATCGAGAAATTACACCGGTGAGATTTTCTCACAATCACTCACACTCTCCCCTCAATACAATGGAACTCTCCTCTCACTCACTCTCTCGGTCTCTCCTGCTCTCTCAATTTCTCCAGCAGCCAAGCCAAACAAAAAACACTACCCTAGTGTTTACAAAAGAGAACAAAGCTGGGCCAAACCAGCCCATTACCAAAAACAGGCCCACCGGGGTGGACCCAACAATCACCCCCTCCACCCCGAGTGGGTAATCACCGACCGAGCATGAGAACAACCGCACCCCCTTGCGTAGGATGCACCCCCTCCCAAGGTATCCGCGCTCACCAACCGGAACGCCTCCATCTCCAACCGAGATGTCTCCAAACCGCAACGGAGTCTATTTCTAACCCGCGCTCCTCCATTGCTTGAGCGCCCGCACCCCCTCACCGGAGCTCCGCGAGACTCACCACCTCGCCGTCCGCGGTGGGTCTTTCCCTCCTCCTGTGTCGACAACTTCGGAGAGATCACCACCACTAACCAAATCAAGAGCGAAAGAGACTCTCTTCTGCGTTTTCGGAGCTCCTATCCTTAGAATTCCTGTCCCTTTCCTCTGAGCTTCCAAGTGAACATCCTGTATCAATTGCTATCTCCCTTTCAGGCCTGAATTCCGCACACCTTCCGAAGAATCGTGACACCTCCGTGTACTCCCGCGTTCTCTCCATGTGCATATCGGCAATTGATGTACCCCCTGTCCAACCGAACACCCTATACTGCTTGTCCCATGCTTGACAGCAGCTCCAGCTGTCACAACAGATCCCACAAGCCTGTATAGCCCACCAATCATCTTCTCCTGCAGCATCTCTCTTTCTCCTTTACAAACCCGAAGGACTCCACTACTTGCTGAAAAACTAAAATCTCTCTCATCAAGCATCCCAAGAGATATCAAGTTCTTCTTCAAACCTAGCACGTGTCGCACCCCCTCAAGCCTCACAGTTTTTCCACTCGGCATCTGAAATTTCACTATCCCCTTGCCAACAACCCGACA
>JAOTQK010000004.1:5521845-5532527 GCA_025642025.1 Rhododendron ferrugineum
CTCATCAACAACGCTTTATTCCGGGATGTTTTCGATTGATACATCCCCTCCAACTTTGTCCACAAAGTATAAGCGTCGGACTCCTGGGCTACGTGATGAAAAACCTCTTGTCCGATACATTGTTCAATCAATCCTACCGCTTTCCGGTTCATCTTTTTCCAATCCTCCGTTTTCATATCAGACCCAGCTACCGAGCATAGCAAGTATACCGGCCGGGTGATGATTGCTACTGCTTGCGGGGGTGTTCATTGGAGCTCTGGACGGAGGGATTGAGATGGAGACGCGACGACGCATCGCAGGATTCTCTTCCTTCTGAGATTTTGTGACTAGATTCTCTCCGGGATATGCGGCCGCATGAGGAGGAGAGATGGAGTCACGGATTGTGTCCGGTGATTGGGCACGGTGCGTTCAGGGTTCAGCCACGGAAGATCTGGTCTTGTAAGGAGACACTCGGTCAGTTGGTATATACACTTCCGGTGTGGGTGTGATGAGACTTCTGATGGCTAGCAGTGACACAGGCGCTTGACTAGAGGGGCAGAACGGGATTGGCAGACGCGGTGTTGCCGATATGAGCCACGGATATCTAGACAAGTTTTTAGCCTCCTCGCAGGTGATGTGTGAGATTATCTGGCGAGTGGAGCCTCTGGTGTGAGCAGGGGGTAGCTGTGGTGCTAGAGTGGCAGATTGCAGCCGGATAGCACTGCGGATCCAGCGATTACCCCACTCGGGGTGTAGGGGGTGATTGTTGGGGTACACCCTAGTGTGATGGGTGTGAGTGTAGGGGATCCCTCCTCCTTTGGTGTAAAAGTGCAGTGTGTGCACTGTGGTGGGTGTGTGCCGAGAGACAGATGAGAGAGCAGAGAGAGTTGAGCGGAGAGCTTCCCCGTCGGGGGAGCGGGGCTCCTCGGAGGTGCCTCGGAGAGACTGTCGGAGAGCACCGGAGTGAGGGAGAGAGAGAGGAGTGGGGAAGCCGGCTTGTGGCTATCCCGGTGAGGTTTTTTCATACTTGTGTATGTGATTTATACATAGTGGAGTTTTTCCTCGGATATCTCTCGTTTGTGTTTGGTTTATTTTCGTGCTTGTGCTTGGAGGTGTGAATCGGGGTCGGGGTCTCGACCCAACAGTAGAAACAACACATAACATTAACATACGTTGTAGTTTCTTATGGAAATAGATTTTGCACAATTATCTCCAATAAGTTTTGGAGGTTTTCCAAAAGTCCCCATAAATTTCATTACAGCTTCAAAAACAAAAAACAAAAAAATTCTCCCTCAAGTTGCCCCACAAAAAAATCATTACAGCTTCAGCGCCTTTGGAGTCAGTCTATATCGCTTGGCAGCAATTTTTTGCGTCTTCGGCTTCCGGGCAGAGATCAAATAAGTGGGGTCTTTGTTTCGTTCCGTTTTGTTTTCTGGTTGGATTTCCTTCCCCTCCCGATGTGCAGTGGTTCTCTCCTAGATTTCATCTGTGTTTTTTTTCATGGTTTAAGCTGGGTTTCATTGTAGGATCCTCTGCCATAATATCTTTGACTTGCACTAGCCCGACCTCGTTGTTGGTCTGCTTTTGCAATATGTGTCATTGAGCTTGCTAGTGCATGTGCTCCTGTCTAAATTTTGGTAGTTTTGGTTTATTCCTGTATCTTGTGTTGAAATCTTTGAAATGAAATTGCCTCTTGCTAAAAAAAAAAAAGCAGTCCCAGCACATTTCCGGGGGGGATTTCTTGAATAGAAGTGAGCTATAGCTGTTATTCATTCAGAAGAAATGTACAATACTCAATGGTACTTGCAAAATTAACCCATACAGAACTTCCACGAAAGAAAGGCACTAAATTAAAACCCATTTCCTAAAGTTGCTTTTGGCTACGCTCTCTCTTCTATTTCTGCAGAAAATTGCATAAAATTGATGGAAGTTCCAAACCCATCTTTCAGAGCGATAATTACTGTGCATGTGTCATGTGTGTGTGTGTGAGAGAGAGAGAGAGAGAGAGAGGGTTTACCTGGTAGATAATTTCACCCGAATCGAATTGGCAGAAGCACGGCGAATGGGCATAATGTTTGATTGAAACAGAACAGAGATCCAAATGGGAAGCACCCTATGCAAATTAACTGTCGTTCGTAGGTGATTGGGAGCTTCTGAATTAAACCCAAACTAGTACTACTAATAACCAGGATTCAGTTAGGAGAAAATAAAGAAAGAAAAAAAAACACTCCATTGTTAATTGGAATGACCGGAATCCAATTAAACTAATTTTTTCGAAGAATTTTAAAAAATTTATTGTAATAAAATTAAACGGTTCATATCATTTCTATGGGATACAAAATGGTCCCCACAAAAAACATTGGGCAATATTTTTGTTAAAAGTAAGCACACAATTGTCGCTTTGCACCCCTTCAGTTTGGTGAAAATTCTAACATCACACACTACTAGTCACAAGAGAGCCACCTTCACGGTGGAGGAAAGTAGCGGCGGCTCCAGGAAATTTTAACAGAACTTTTAAGAATTACTCTAATTCTACTAGCTCTATTAACCAATCTATACACAAAATTTCATATATTAGTGTGAATACGACGGAAAAAATACAAAAATACATGAGATGTTATATTCATGTTTCGAACCATGCAAGATTAAACAGGCGTTTAAATACACTAATATTATTTTTGTAGGCCATTGTGTGGCAATTAGGCCCGCAACGGATCTTTTTAGACATATGCTCTTGATTTTGAGATATAGAGTTGATCGTCGATCAGATAGAAGTCAGAGCACGATACATATACCAAGAGATAATTTTTTCTCTCTTCATCTTTCTTGTAACTTTTTTCATCAAGAGAGCGTGTACCTTATTTTGAGCTAATGTAGTAGGTGTCTAGTTGTGAATTACCCGAATTGATGGGTGTTCATAGAATAAGACTTAAAACAAAAACTGAGATAAAATTGCTATGTATCCTACCTATCAAGAAAAGGGAATTGGAGGTTTTGAGCGTCAGAAAGTCTAATGGTACAGCAGCTGCTGTACAGCAACTGAGTACAGACCCGTTTGCGCTCGTCTCAGGTTCTGCAAAGACGATCGGAGCCGCTCATTTTTGTTCAAAATGCTTCGTTTATGGTCTCTGTAAAAAATCACCTCAATCCGATATCGAGAAGGGTGTTTACAAATCATCCAACTTTGGGCCTCTCCCCTCTCAGGGGGTTTTTATAGTGGGCCCCACGATAGTGGGCATGTGGCAGGACGAGGGAGGTCGAGGTGATTGCGCAGCCCATCCTCACCCTCGAATTAAAGCGGGCTACTTTAATTTGAATTTACGGTCGAGATGGACAGCGGGGGAATAAAATAATTGGGAATCTTTTGTCCCGCATGGCTCTCTTGGCATTATATTAAGTGTGTTCAAAATGACAATGATAACGTGGCCTCTACATGTCTGGATTCAGAATGGACATTTGGTTCTATTTTATGTACTTTGATATTCAGATGGCATTACCGTAAATATCGTGCATGTTTTGGCTAAATTTTTTAAGTAAAGTTGGATGATTTGTAAACACCCTTCTCGATATCGGACTGAATTGATTTTTTACAGGGACCATAAACGAAGTATTTTGAACAAAATGAGCGGCTCCGATCGTCTTTGCGGGACCCGAGACGGGCCCATTTTGTCCCCTTTTGTTGCTTTCATCAAGTCCCTCTAATTGGTACACGTAGGCTTCTTTTCGCATGTTTTGGCTCGATTACCGAAGTGCATTTCCTGACTTTTGATGTTTTCCGTTAGTGTCCCGTTTTTGTATTGTACTGTATTTTGTTAATTTGTGCAGAGGCAATTCCGTTTGTTTGCTTTAAAAATAATTAATATATAAGAGTAGTCCATGCACTTAAATTAAGTTAGAAAGGACCTTCCACAGTTTTCACCACCGCCTGTGGGCCCCACGAGACTAGATATAGAGGAAAATGTAATGTGCTCAATACTTAAATCTTGCTATTTTTTACGGATGTTCAAGGAAATCAATATAACCGCTAAGTGGATCGGATCCAGGCCGACTCTTCACCATCTTAAACAGAAAGTCTACTGGTACAGCAATCTGATTGTGCACAGATTTTTTGTGGGGCCCACTACGGATCCCACACAAGTGATCCGAGCCATTCATTATGTTTAAAATATTTTTTCAAGTGCCCCGGCGAAAAATCAGCTCAATCCGACACCTATAAATACTTGATCTAATCGTCTAACTTTTCATTCTCTAAAAACTCGAATGAAAAGTTAGATGATTAGATCAAGCACTTATAGGTATCGGATTGAGCTAATTTTTCGCGGAGGCTCTTGAAAAAATATTTTAAACATAATGAACGGCTCGGATCACTTGTGTGGGACCCGTAGTGGGCCCCACAAAAAAATCTCTGTGCACAGATTGTTGTACCAGTAGCAAGGTTCCATCTTAAATCCCCCTTCCCTTCGTCCCAATTTTGTTTGTCCATTTTTGATGATTTTTTCAATTGCTTACATCTTTTAATATAGATCTTCAAAAATATGCAATATGGATATTGTTTAATAGTTTTCGATTAGTACTATCGTAAAAGTTTTCACAACCATATTAAAAGATATAAACAATTGAAAATAACACAAAATGGAATGATGAAAAATAAAATGGGACAGAGGGAGTATATTGATTTTTTTTTATCTGAGGGAGTATATTGATTGTATGTACACATTTTCTGTTAACTAGAGGCTGGGCCTAAGCAATACGTGTGCAAATTGAGTTTTGTATCATTTAATTGACTTACAACCAAATTCTGGGTAAAAGCCCTTCAAACTCACTCTAACCCTTTACTCAAACTCATATCCCATTGAGTTTTACTCAAAAATTGAAGGCTTATTTTGCTCTTCGCAATTTACAACTATACCATAAATTAAGATTTTACTCAAAATTTGTGCTATGTTTGAGTTTGTCCACTGAATTGTCTAGTACCCAACGAAGTTTTTATTCAAATTTTAGTACAATTTTGAGTAAGGGCCGGGGATGCTGCTTCCTGAAATTTAAAAAAATTCTGCTAAAATCATCCATTCATGGCTTGTGTGTGTTAAAAAATGATTAACAAAACCCAAGTAATTGGGAAGCAAGTTAACCACTCCTTAAAACCAGTACAACAGATTGACTTGTGACCGTCAATGGGTAGATAACTAGGGCATGGGATTCTCTGCAGTTTCTGTTTCGGTCAGTCCACACCTTTTTCACAATACAGTATATTCTTACCGATAAGGTATCCTAGTGGGATCGACACTTACAAGACACCTCCAGCAATTTGTCCCGGAGGGTTACTGGAGAGGGTCCATTCCCATTATTAAAAACCTCATCAAAACTCACATCATTCTTAATCTTAATCAAAGTAAAAATTTACAGAGAGGAACTAAATGAAGAGAAGATAGGAGAAAAAGGCAAGAAAGTTGAAATTATGCGGAAGCGTTCAATCTACTCCTAGAGGGGGGTGAATAAGAGTTTTGATAAAAAAAAATAGTACCAATTTGAAAGAAGATTAACAGATTAAAAATTAATAAAGATGAATGAGTTGATTATCTCGATTAATCCAAACCAAAACTCAAATAGTGCAGTAGAATAAAAATTGAGATAAGAGACGCACAATTTACGTGGAAAAACTTAAGGTCCTAAATAACCCTAAGCCAAAACCACGGCCTAACACTACTGATTTATTCTATTAATCGAAAAGAAGCACAGATTGCGAAATAGTAGTAAAAACCTGACCCAAGCCTTTACTTATCCTCGCCAATCTCCGATGCTCCCGGACCACGGACTTCACGCCTGATCTCCGGATTCAACCGGCTCCGAATCAATCTCCAAAAGATTCGGCCTCAGCAGCAAACGGCACAACAACGAACAGTGAATGGATATGATATGATATGAAGCGTGATCTAAACAACCCAAATAAAACGGTCGAATATTGAGGAACGTGGGCTGCCAGAAAACTATCAACTCCCTCTTCCGAAAAAACTAAACAGTCGTTCAACCCTATCTTATTTTTCCGGGCAAAGTAAATCACCTAATCAATATGAGAAAGGAAAGTCTCCTAATCAAAAAAGGAGACTAAAATATTTTTGAACTCAATATTCCTATGCATTAGATGCCGTGCAATGATCTTACCTTTGAGAAATTGGAACGACTTCACAGGATCAATTTGGCGAAGGCAAAGGGAGAAGCATCACGCAAGAAACTACCCCCTAATTAACCTACCCACTGCACTTTGAAAAATAGACATACAATTAACTTAGGTGGTTTTGGGCAACCCCGGGAAGTGCCAATATATCTAACAAAAGTGAGAATTATTTAACCACTTCTCCTACATATTCAATCAACTGTAAATTCTACATATTCAATCAACTGTAAATTAGAAATAACTGTACAAAGTTATGTTGTGGAGGAAAAAATGGAAAACATTTTTGTGACAGCTTCATTCTTTATTTTTGAGAATTATAGAGTGGCGGTTCTAAAGATTTGGTGCCCTAAACACGCGTAAACGCCTACATATGAAAGATACATGCCATGATTTTGTGTAATTTCAAATTTAATGCTTGCACTGTGTTTTCAAGAAAATAACCAAAAACGGAAAGTCATACTCCATCTAAGTGAAACAGAGAATTCAAAATATAGCACACTCTATTAAATATAGTGCAAAGGGAAACTGCATGTTTTAACTAACTCAAAGTAAAAAAATAAAAAACCCAATGAAAACCACAGTACTAAACTACTAATAACAGAAGCTAAATCTAGTTGTCCAATAAACTAAGATCAAATTTAACCAGAGCAATGAAGCTTGGGCAAGATTTCATCAATCAACCTTTCAGCCATTCTCTTATACGCCTCTTCTGTCAAATGAACTCCATCCCAACTAATGAGTGTGTTAGGATGCTGACAAACTGAAATTCCTGGAGCTCCACACATCTTGGCGAGGCTAAAATTGTAGTCACCACCGGTACCGCAACACGCTTTTTGAGTAGAGGATTGGGAAAACCCTGAAATTGAAATGGAAAATACAATATTAGCGAGGACTAATGAGTTATACTCTACTCTAGACGTGCTCTTCTTGCAAGGGGTAAATAGACTCACCAAGATATTGTGCATTCTGGAAAAGCCATTGGAAGGCTCTGTAGTAATCACCGTAAACAATTACTACATTCGGGTACTCTCTTTTCAGTTGTTGGATGGCTTCTTGTAGTTGGTTGTTGTGATATTTCGAGAAGCTGTTGAGTTCCTTCAAGCAATGATGTTCATCATAGGCATTTGAGTTGTTGGTCTGAAATGCAGTGAGGTAGATGGGAAAGCAGCCTATCGGAAAATTTCCCGGGACTACCACCCTAGCAGCTCCATAACCAATGACTTGCTGCAACCCATATAGAAAGATATAATTAAACTGCATTGTAATTACTATACATGGAAGTAATCTGCTTGATCTTGATGAAAAATTAATCGATCTATCCTGTAGACTTACCCTAACAGCTATTGTTATAGCTCCGACAACTTCAGGTACCATGCTTTTTACCTCACCAATACTTTTTCCTTGCAACAATGCATAGTTATAATCATTCCCGCCAATCTCTCCAACCATAAAAAGAGAGGTCTTTAGCTTCTCCAAGCAATCTGTTATTGTGTCAAGTCAATACGATAAGCGCAATTCATGATTTTCGTGTATTTGATTTGAGAAAACACTTCATAACTAACCTCTCTCCGTGGTGCAGATCGAATTGATATGGGTAGACATCCGATCAAGTTGCACACTGAGTGAGCTCCTGGTGACCGGGGCGGGGATGTTTTTTCGGGCTAGAACCTCCGTTGTTAAGGCAGTGGAGCCGGCAACAGCGTAGTTTACTCCATGTGCGAAGTCTCCATCCCTGTTCATATAAGGACTAAGGAAGGGAAGGCCAGCTGACTTAGCTGCAAAATTTATAATAGACAATGCACTTCAGAGAAACACCTCATGATAAATCGAACAAATAAAAACAATTAAAGTTATGAAAAATAAATTAGGCCATCTTCTTTGGTCTTTGGAGAAATCTGTTGATTTTTTTTTTTTTCTAAACAATCGAATAGGTAAAAAAATGTTGATAAAAAATCACTAAAGACCAAAATGTTGGCCGAGATTAGCCTGGAAGAAATTGGAAACCAAATAAACTGCCAATTGACGAGAGTTTTGGTCGGGGGAAGTGGGAACGCAAGCACGAACAGAAAATTTTGGGAGTAGGTTTTTTTTTTTTTTTCAAGCTTTTATTTTTGCGCCAGCCATCTCCCTATAAAATTTATCAATGATTTTCTTACTCTTCCTCCAAAAAAAACACGAACAGAGGAATGCTCACTGATTTGTTTTCATTCATTCAAAAAAAGAGTCTATAGAAAATGACGGTCCAGGACGTGTTTTGATAATTAATACCCGTCAAGGACAAGCTAAGAACATTTGTTAATACTGAAAATGTCCTTGGTAGGTATTAATTATCAAACACGTCCTTAGCCGTCATTTTCCCTTCTTATATACTTGCAGGCCCTGTCCTAAACAAACTAAAATTTTTAAAAAGCCCAATTACAAACTAGATTAAAAATGACCCATTACAAACTAACAAGGCCCACATAAACTATTTATTTTAGCCCAAAAATAAAAAAATATTACAAACATGGCATTAATTTTAACAGAAAAAGAAAACAATTAAGTTACTAACAGAAAGAACTTTTGAAAAAGAGAATAGCCTTATTAATCCCCTTGTTAAAAAATAAATAGAGAGAAAGAGAACAAAAACAATGACGGTATCGATTGAGGACAATCATCTCGAAATATATAGTACTAGTTTTAAAAAGAGAATAATAGCCTTATTAATCCCAATGTTAAAAAATAAATAGAGAGAAAGAGAACAGAAACAATTGACGGTATCGATTGTGGACAATCATCTCGAAATATAGTAGTAGATTTATAGAGGTAGTCATATATACAAATTAGTTGTGCGCTACGAAAACCCCATTAAAAAAAAAAAACAGTACTAAAAAAAATTCTGGCAGTGATGAGAAGATCAGATGCAAAAGGGTTGAAAACTTAGTAAAATTATTGCAGTTAACGAAAATCTAAAGCATGTTTTTTATGGCATAAGGAAAATAATTAGTATGCTTTTATTTCAGTTAATAGTAATTTTTACTTTTAGGTTACACAAGCAAATTGCAAAAGAACATATATATATATATAGTAACCTTTCTATTATAGATGCTTGTATTTCTTGGAAACACAATATAGTATGTGTGTGTTATTAATGGACATGCAGTAGTGTTACATACCAATGAAGTCAATCATGAGACGGCCGTTGGAGCAGCGACCGGTCGCGCTCTTGAAATAAGTTTGGCCGTAGGGAAGCCTGGCGAACGGAGTCGCGGCACCCATGGGCCTCTCGCGAATCAGATTGCCGGTGTCCGAAATCGAGTCGCCGAGCTGGTAGATCCGATCGAAATTGCAAGTAGTGAGTGATTTGGCATTGCTCGGAAGGGGTTGGAGGAGAAGGAAAAAAGAGGCCGCAAGGGTTGCTAGAACTAGGGTGGAGACGAGGTTTTTGGTACTGGCCATTGCTTCGGAAGAAGAGAAGAAATCTACTTCGTAAAATTTTTGTGCTTATGGTGAGGGTGGCCAAGTATAAGGAGTATTAATTGTATTGCATGTAGTAGTAATTTATAGAGGGGGTGTAGGGGGAGTACTTCTATATCTGTAAGGAATCCGACAGGGTTTGGGAATTCGAACCAAATCTGAAAATTTGTAGTACTCCTAATCTGTGTATACCTATTACAAGAATGTTTACAACCGTAAGAGAAAACATTCTTTCCGGAGGCGGAGGAAAAGGGGGGTTTTCCGCCACCCTGTGGGCCTCTTTCGTGGTTTTTTTTGGGTACTCCGAACCGTTCCTCATATAGGGCCCGCAAAATAATGTATCCACGCGAAAAATCAACTTGTCCGGACATCGATAGGTATGTCAAAAATTGAGTTTAAGACGAAAGAATGGACGCCCGTGGACAATTTAACTTAAAAAGCAGTTAGGCAGATCCATGCCGTCCATATTTCCATCTAAAACTCAACTTTTGACACACCTATCGATGTTCGGACAAGCTGATTTTTTTGCGTGGATATATTATTTTGCGGACCCTACAAGATGCACAGTTCGGATTACCGAAAAACGTGAGGTGGGGGCCTACACTGGGGGTGGCGGAAAACCCCCCTTGTCCGTCGGCGCCGGACAGAATTCATTCTCTTTTCGTAAATCAATTATGAAGTAAAAATAGGCGACGCGTAAGAGCTTCCTTGTGGGATCCACACTTGTAAGACACTAACCGAACATTAAACATAGGCACTACATTTCTCAAAAATTGTTGGTGTGTATCGAAGCATTTCCTGTTATATAAGCTTTTTTTTATCATGTACAGAGTATAAACTTTTTTTTTTGTCAAAATGTAGGATGTTAGGAGTTAAATTGTTAATAGTACCAACGGGAGTTGAGCACCTCTTCTATGAAGACTCGAACTCAGGACCTCTCCCTTGATAGGGAGAGTAAGGAACCAACCACACTAGGTGGTGTTCCTTCATACAAACTGTAACGCCCCCATTTTCGGGTACGTTAAAAGGACGATTTTATTGAAAACATAAATGGAGTCTGGCTCATTATTAC
>JAOTQK010000004.1:5558455-5572680 GCA_025642025.1 Rhododendron ferrugineum
GGGACCCTTAGTGGGCCCCACAAAAAAATCTGTGCACAATCTGTGCACAGATTGCTGTACCCGTAGCATTACTGTTTATGAAAGGCTGTTTTGGAAGCTAATCGTTGTTTTCCTATTTCTGGGCAATTTGGCAAAAACCTAATCTCACGCGTCGGTCAAAACCGGCGTCCTCGAGACAACAGAACATCATCATAACCGGGGGCCCACTTAAAAACATTTGACCATTTCCCTTTTTAAAACAAAAATTGTTACTCACGTAACAATCCAAACACAACACCACAAACAACCTCTCACATACGTTATCATAATCATAAAGTAGAAAAACATGGACGTCCAGGAGCAGAGAACCTTGTAGAGCAGGGTTGTAGTGCGCATCAAAGTCATCCATCTTAGTATCCAATGATTCTGATTTCATCTCTGTCGTCTCGTCAATCAATGATTCAGATTTTGCATCGAATAATCTCTTCCAAAATGGATAGTTTTTTTTTGATCCGCCAAAATGGGTAGTTGGAAATTATACTAATTTATGGTCATGTACAAACAACGGATCAGATTTTCCTCAAATTACCTTAAAGAGGAGCATTGTTATTGGGAGGTATCCGCACATTCATATCTTTATGAATTTTTTTTCAATTATTCATACACTTTCCTTGTAAAATTCACACATTTCTACCCTAAAATTCTCAAACTTTCTTTTATCGAAAAAGAAACAGAACAGCTACAAATAGATTTTGTAAAATCATACTCCCTCCGTCCCAAAATCTTTGGTCTTTTTCGATATTCACGTTGTTCTTTAAACTCTTATATCTCCAAATTAAGATATTTTTCATAATTTTTAAAATTTTGTATTACAGATCTAATCGAAAATTATCAAACAAAATCCATATTGTATATTATTGGAGATTCATATTGGAAGATACAAGCGATTGCAAATTGACACAAATATCGAAAAAATCCAAACAATATGGGACATAGGGAGTACTATATTATCTTGACCGTAATATTCTTGCACTTTCACAGGACCAAAACAGTTCAACACATGTGCTGCCTAAAATAACAACGACAGAGACAGACTGGTCTGTCGATGCTTCTATGTAGTGGGGCAAAATCCGCCAACAATGGCATAAAAGTCAACAATTAAATATACTAAGAAGGAAAATGTTAGCCTAAGCTAAGTGAATAATGGTTAACCTGAAAAAAAATGCATTGATATTTGTGATACGTGTATAGATGATGTTCGGAAAAAAATGTATTAATATGTGTGAAAATACATTAAAACGAAGATTTTTTTAACATGAAGTATGGATTATCCACTTCCTACTGGGCTGAGATAAGCACGTGAACGGCTAGGGATCTGCTCTCTCTCTCTAAGGTTTCAGGTTTGAAACTTCTCCGGTGCTATAAATTACTTTGAGGCCAGTTCATAACTCCGACTTTAATGGGCTCCTCCGCAAGTAGGCGGTGAAATGAAATCTCCAAAATTAGTTAAAAAAACAAGTAAACTGACTCGGACAGGTGAGTTATAAAAAAAAACCCGGCTAGGATTAGTAGTAATTGAATAATTTGCTGTCAAATAATCCTCAACTCTCCTTATTTAGAACCTTCATCTAATTTTCTTTCCAAGAATATCTCCTGTCTATTTTTTTTTTCCGGTCAAACGGAAATTCATCTCCTGTCTATCTGTCCCTACCCTATAAAAACACTACCCACCAAAAAAGAACATCAAAACAGAAACCATTGAATCAATCAAAGTTTAGGGTTAGGGTTTTCCAATTTCTCCCCCAGTTTTTGAAAATCCCTCCCAACTCCAAGCTTTGATTTTTTCTCATCTCTCTCTCTCTCTAAAATATTTATATACCTATACAGGCCGCCTGAACCCATTTGGGTGCGATGGATTTTAACTTGTCGGATGAGATACTGGGGACATTTGTTCCGATTTTGGTGTATTGGATTTACTCAGGAATCTATATCCCACTTGGGTGTTTCGACAATTACCGGTTGCACTCGAGGAAGGACGAGGACGAGAAGAATTTGGTGTCCAAACAGACGGTGGTGAAGGGCGTTCTTCTCCAACAGACGGTTCAGGCCGTGGTCGCAATCATCTTGTTCACCGTACGTCCTTTTGTATATCATGAATATGTCTTATTATGTTCGCTTTGTGATATGTGCTCATAATCTTGCCTTCTTTTGATATGGGTTTGTTTGGGTAAGTGCTTGAGATGGTGAATTACCTCGTGTGTTGGCTATGTTTTTTTTTTTTCTTGGATAACTCAGGTGTCCGGGCCAGCATACGCGCACCTTGAGTAATCCTAGGACCCAATCCCGCCGCCCCCTTGGGGTTTTTGGCTATGTTATATTGGAAATTCTCTTTGGACTATTTGTGTGTGTGTGGTGACTTCATAATTTGCATCCAATGTACACACGTTTATATCACGAATATGTTTATGTGTGTTTGCTTGTGATATGGTATTGAATGTTCGGGTTTTTGTGATATGGGATTGTTTGGGTAAGTGCTTCGGATGATGGATTGCCTCATATTTGGTTATGTTAATGGAAGATTCTCCTTTTTACTCTATGGGCGTCTTTACGGGAAATTCTAGGAGCAGGTTTCGAGATTTTAGCTTTTAAAAAGTTGTTGTAGCACTGATAAAAAAATTATCAAACAGATTCTTGGATTATTGGGATTACTAGAAGCTGAAAAAGGTCTGAAATATAGTTCTTAAGAAGCTGGGTTTTGGGTTTGGGGATCAGATTTTAGATTTTTGAGTATTCTGAAAGCTCATTTTATGCTATGGTTGCAATCCTCTTGTTCATCGTAGGCCCCTTGTATAAATGTATATAGCATGAATATATGTATCTGTGTTTGCTTGTGATGAAATTTTGGATATTTGGGGTTTTCTGATACGGGTTTGTTTGGTTAAGTGCTTTTCAGATGATGAATTACCACGTGTTTGGTTAGCTTAATAAAAAAAAACCCCTCCCTTTTTCTCTATATGTGAGTGTTTATAGAAAGTTATAGTAGCAGGTTTCGAGATTTTAGCTTTTAAAAAGTGTGGCAGTATTTGTAAAAAAATATCAAACAGATTCTTGGATTCCTAATAGCTGAAAAATGTATAAAATCTGATTCTAAAGAAGCTAGGTTTGGGCGTTTTTTCCGATTGCAACCCTCTTGTTCTCCGTACGCCCCTTTATATCATGAATATATCTGTATGTTTGCTTGTGGTATATATTGATTATTTGCCTTATTCTGATATGGGATTGTTTGGGTAAGTGCTTCAGATGATGAATTACCACGTCTTTGGTTATGTTATTGGAGATTCTCTTTGTACTATGTGTGCCATGACTTCATAATTTGCCTCTTTTTGGTATGTGTGTATTTGGGTGAGTGCATTTAATAGATGGATTATTCACTTTGTTTGGTTGCGTGAATAGAAAATTCTCTTTTTTAGGATTATCCACGTCTTTTAATTCTCTTTCTGGTCGTGATTTTCCCCGCCTTTGACTATTAGGGGTGCATTAGCTTGCTGAATGAGTTTTGTAGATGATCCAGGAATCCCTTGTGGGAAAAACCCTGTTATATGTACAAAGAACCATGGGTTGAGGAGAGTTGAAAACCGAACCTCCACTCCCTTAGTTTTGGTCGTTACCAACTAATCTGCCCCTTGGGGTTTTGGTTGCTAAATGCTAAACTACTTGTTTTGTTTGTATCGATCCATATCGGCAAAATTTAAAAATAGAGCTTTGGCCCATGTTACATGGATTTGGGTTTGAGTATCGGTTGCATGTCCACACGCTGGACCTTCCTAAACTTAAATCTTAGGATATTGGGATATGTGCCTGAAAGTTTTTAAGTATGGTTGCAGGGATGACACTTGCAGTCTTTATACATTGGGTATCATTCATGAGGAAAATGTGTCAATGATTCTACGAATGTACTTTAAATCAAGTGGGTTTAAGAAAATTTATGAAGTTTCTATTTCCTCTCAACATGAAAGGTTAATAGATGTTTCTTTCCTAAATGATGTGAATTTTCCTCCCTCTCAAATATCATGTGAGTTCAAGGATCTAAATTCTGAGTGTCTATACTGGGTACAGGTGTCAAGACACATGCACACGGCACACCCATACCATACCTATCCCCTACCAATGTGTAAAGTGCTTGACACATGACTTATGTACCTTTAGAAGCGTCCATGTAACATTGGATACGGGGATGGTGGAAATGAGATAGATGCATAAGAGGAAGGTTATCTTTTTGGATTTTGAAGGAGGCAGGGAGGGTTGGGCTTTTGGCCGACAATTTCTATATCTTTGTAATGAGCACAACCTGGATCATAACTTTAACCGGTGTATAGCAGATTTTGTCATCTAGTGACACCTTTTGAGGGAGAATAGTTATTTGCATGTGATGGCAAAACCTTTGGATTCATTGATGTGGATAATCTTAAAAAGGAGTATGATGAGGTTGCAACAATCTGCATGTGCTTGTGAAGAATAATTGGCATGTGCTGCCAAACAATGGGATTCCTGGATTTTGATTATAAAAAAGAGTGGTGAGGTTGCAAGAAAGTGCATATGCTTAAAATCATTTGTATTTTGTACTCCATACAGGGAACTATTGTGCTCTTAATGCTCGTTACAGTGAGTGTTCTGAGGTGCACCTAAATATATTACACACATACCTGAATTACAAAACTCACCTGGAGTATCCAACGTCATATGGTTGAGTCGGGCCGGGACATGTGAAAAGCTGATTTTTGTATGCCCAGGACTGAGTTGTGCACAAGACTGAGTTGAAGGGTGGCCTTTGCCTACATCTAAAAATATTGGATTCGTGCTACCTAGATTGGGTTATTTTTAGCTTACTTTCTTTATCCATCATTTCTGCATTTGTTATATGAGAATATGTTTGTTCTATGAAGATTTACCCTAGGATTTTGTGGTTTTCAACATTCTGGGAACATCTGATAAGATTCAGGGTCATATATTCATATATTAGTTGATGACTCTAGAAAGAGAATATTAGGTCAGGCAAAAGGGCACAGCACAAAGCGTTTGGCAAAACGTCTCACCCATTTGTCGGTTGAAGAGGTAAAAGAAATAAACCTAATCTAAGGAACTATTTCTGAAAATTTAGGTTTCCAAAATACGTATGAGCATCTTAATGCCTCCGACACCATACGTTTCACTGTGATTTACACGGGAATCTCGTAATTGTAATCGGGATGTGTAGGGTAACGGTGCCTAGTGCCTACAAAAGGACCCAATAGTTTTTCTCCCAAAAGTATCTTTCATAACTCAGATTGCCACTCGAGAGTGTATCTGTACTTTCACTACACACTCTGCGCATGTGCCCACAACGATCAAATTATCCCGTATCTTATCTTTGTCAGAGCTGCTATGAGTACATACATGGGTTGGTGATAAAGGGTTTTCTTGCAAAAAACAAAGTTTAATGGAATTTGAGGTGAAAAGATGTTCTTAGCCAGCCTTGTACAGTGTCTTGAAAAGGAAGTTGAAGTGAAAGGAATTATTCTTTTGTTAATTCTTTTGGCAATATTAGGGCTCTGTTTTGATATATGTGAATTCCAATTGAAGATATTTCATGTGTAGTTAATTAATTCAACTTTGATGGATAAGTGTGGAATCAATGACACTAAAGACATAGTATCGGCGGATTAACCATCTTTATAATTGGGGTTGCTTATCATATGAAAGGGAGATTTGAAGTTAAGCACGCATCCTGAACACTTGATGGTGTCTATCTATTTCTCATTGTATACTTGTATATGTCGGCTTAATTATAGGGGTCGTCCTTGTGAGAGCGTGTTTATTTTGCTATTAATTACGAGCTTTAACATTTTAGTAAGTTTTTGGTCTTAATCCATATGTGTTAAACATGATACTTCTGCGTAATTGCCACTTAGGTTCTTGACTAATGCGCAACTTCAATTAGAGAAAAATAGTGATCATTATAGAGGCTATTTCTGTTGTTAAAGACAGAAGCACACTGAAAGATAAGTTGCATTTAGTGTAAGTAATTTTGTGAAATGCAGTAAAAAAAGGTTGGGCAATTATTAGGCATATGTATGTCCAAGTACTACGGAGAGAAGGGAATTTTTCGGAATGGTTGGGCATAGACTTGGAGGCAGATATTGACAATTGAGGCCTACACAGGTTTTTGTGGATGAATCATTGATTCTTCTTTGAGCAACGTCATCAATTGTATAGCTTCAGTTTGAGCGACTATAATATTGGCTTGACAACGTCCTAACATCTCAAGTTAAATGATGTCAATGGGTGAATAATCATGCCCTGACAACAGAAAAGTAACCGTTATTTGCAACCCATTCATTTAGTTATAACTCGTAGCAACAGGTTTTGCGTGGAGACTTCTTGATATTATCTCAAGATCCCAATATAGAGTGCCCAGATCAACAAAATCAATCACCTAAACTGCATCTACTCATCTCTCTTCCATTTGACACATTTCTGTAGGTCTCTCGTCAAGGACGAGACCTACTCCATGACCATTTTCACATTATAAAGTTATGGAACTTTATCTCGCTAGTGGGTTTTCTCTATTACGTGTGCACTAAGAAGCACGGATACGGGATACGGATACGATACAATACAGATACGCGGATACGTGATTTTTTCAAAAAGAAGGATACGATACGTTGGGGGATACGTTCAATATAAAAGTAAATAAATAATATATTATATATAATTTTTAATTCCTAAAATTTCATTAATGATTAAAGTTTTTCATTATACAAGTTCACCATTTCACATGTTGAGAGAGAGATAGTATTTACATACATACACACAAAGAGAGAGAGACTTGCAAGGTTGTCGAGAGGGAGGATATCGTCGGTGTGTTTCTGTTGTTGATTGGTGGGGGAAAAAGAAAAATATAGTCTTACTTGCAATTTTAACCCATATATTTTAATTAATAACATATTTACCCTCACGCGTCCAACATGTATCCACGCGTATCCAAAACGTATCGGGATACCAACAAATAATTGTAAAAGCAGGATGCTTTAAAAAAAACATATCGGATACGTATCCGGAGCGTATCTGCGCTTATCCGAAACGTATCGGGATACCAAAAGATAATTCTAAAAGCAGGATACTTTAAAAAGTGTATCAGATACGTATCCGAGGGTATCGGTATCCGATACGGATACGATACGTGATACGGAGGTCAAAATAGAGTATCCATGCTTCATAGCGTGTGCATTACTGCATCATGAATGCGACTCAGTCACGACCATATGGAGTACATAATGTATCATCACGTATCAGTATAAAGTATTTGTGAACTAGCTGAAGTTGAGTTGGATAGTAAAAGCTACGATGAAAATCCATAAGTACCTTGAAATCTGCAAGGAAAATGGAGACCAGAGAGAAAATTCTTCAGTAGGAAAAGTGAATCAAGTGTAGATTGGACTGGAACTTGTTAGAGAACATAGTATCATTCTGCTCATTACAACTCGAAAGGGAGCATTTCTAAATTTTGCTGGGTTATTTATATTGTAGGCGCACGGAGTGGTAGGAACTTAGTAGCATGAAGCGGGGGCGGGTGTAGGGTATCGGAGGCACCTAGAAGCTCCTAAGATTGGGAGCGCCTAAAGAGTATATATAGATTATATAAAGGAGCGCCTAAGAGTGTATATAGATTATATAAAAATATGTATATAAAATATCTTTAAATACTTTACCATTAAAGGAAAAGTGATACTTACTGAAAAATTTCCCGATCCTATAGTGTAATTATTGGGAGTTATATGTTCTCAATTTGCAAAACTTCTTGACTAATATGATTCTCATATTCTTATTTACACAATGGCATACCTCCCTTAAAAGTAAGAGAATATCTGACTTAACGGCTCGATAAGCTCCCATCTTAGTTAGGAGCAAGCTCCCGTCAAGCTCCCATCTTGGGAGCGCCAATTCGAGCTCCCGTCTAGGGAGCACACCCATTTTAGAAGGATCCTGCTACTAAGGGTAGGAATTTGGGAAGGATTGGAAAGTGTACTGGGGAAAATCACACTTTTGGAGCAATTTTGTATAAATGATCAAATTGCAACTTCCTGCGAAGTGGCCTAATTACGTGGAGCTCAAAGAATTTGCTTCTATTAAGTAGAGGATTTTTGGAACAAAAAGTGAACATTCAAGCCATCTACACGCACATATAGATGGTAGAAAGTTAGAACTGTCAACAAAACTTCATAGTGATAATGATTTCTCGATATTGCTGCACACTGAATTAGCATTTTTCATACTTCTCTCGGTACTTATTATCTATTACCAAACCAATTGCTTATTATGCATGATCCAGAGATAGTTTTTGATTTCTTATGTCCTCTTGTTTGTGTGTAGGTTACTGGAAATGACAGTGATGCTTCTGTGGTTCAACAGCCTCCTCTTGTTCTCTTCAGACAGTTTGTCGTTGCAATGCTGGTTTTAGACACTTGGCAATACTTCATGCATAGGTATATGCATCACAACAAGTTCTTGTACCGACATATCCATTCCCAACATCACCGGCTTGTGGTTCCATATTCATTTGGAGCTCTATACAACCACCCGGTGGAGGGGCTTCTCCTTGACACAATAGGTGGAGCTCTATCTTTCCTCCTCTCCGGCATGTCTCCTCGGATGTCCATCTTTTTCTTCTCCTTCGCTACCATCAAAACAGTTGATGACCATTGTGGGCTGTGGCTTCCTGGGAACCTATTTCACTTTTTCTTCAGAAACAACAGTGCCTATCATGACATCCACCATCAGCTCTACGGCACTAAATACAACTACTCACAGCCGTTCTTCGTCATGTGGGATCGAATGCTTGGCACTTACATGCCTTATTCACTTGAAAAGAGAGCTGGTGGTGGCCTTGAAGCAAAACCCGCTAAAGATTGCAAGGACTAGTGGTGAACTACGAGTTTATTGTAGTTGTTACCAAACATATACCACTAATATTAGTCTTTCCGTGGTTAATTGCTTATATGATTGGATGAGGGATCTTGACGTAGCAGTTAGGTTGCTCAATTACGACCTGGAGAAAACATGGGTTTGTTTGAAAACAGAATCAGCCTCCCCCTGCGCTCAGGCAAGGCTGCATATACCATATCCTCTCCGGACCGGGAGTCGCCTTTTAATTGCTACTTGACTTGTATAGGGATTGTTGTATTACTGTTTTTCTTTGTTCATGTAAGTTCTTGGTACTCATCAATAATGGAAGTGAGCCGAATATTGTCATCATTTTATGTGGCCTTTGCTCTAGCCCAGTTTCTGATGTTTTCTTCTTGCTGGTTTGTTATTTCACATTTCTGAGTGTGTATGAGATCTGCCTATGCATACATTCTATTTCGGTCTAATGTGTTTCCAAATTTCATTTTTAATGAATTATTGTGGCTTGTTTATGACTCTAGGGTCGGCTAAGTTACATCGATCCTTCTAAATGACTAAAATACCCGTTACGGATTTGGGTACTGTATTTGTGTCTGCAAGTGAAATTTAAATTTACAAGGAACTATGCTTGGAACTCTTATATTATGTACGACGTGACCTAAGAGTAACAAATTTGGATTTTTTGGCATATCTTCGTGTCTACTTAATCACCTATCTGAGTCGACCACCATACTCAAGTACATGTAACATAGAGGTGAGTGCTGCATTTTACAGTTTGTTCGGCATGTTAAGGCTAAGCTGCAATTTTTGTATAGAAAACAAGTTGTCAGAATTTCAATGTAATGAATCAATTTCTGCAGTGACCAACATGCTTTCACTTCAAATTATGTGGCTAATTTGCAGAGAAAATGCTAGGGTTGACACATTACCTGGACCATTTTCCCACCAAAATATACCCTTTTTATCTTGTCAGATCATTAAACTTGAAAGCTCTTTTGTCCTCTCAATCTTCTTTACAGGACTACCCTACCTGAAAGCATTAAATATTTTATCTCCCCAAGGGGTCCATGAATAAAATGCAAACCCTTATCCCCGGCATTTCATTTTGGATGTACTTACCTAACTCAAATTATTGCCCTAGCCTTCCTCACTCTCTCTGTCAACATTGGCTGCTTAGCTTGGCAGTTTTCTTTTATTCGTTGGAGTATTGTTCTCAACATCACATAACAAACTGGGGGCCGGCGTTATGGTTTCACAAAGTGATACATTACGGGCCTAAAAGAGCATGTTTGGTCCCACCAAGTGGTTATGGAGACTCGAATTCAAAGATTAAGCGAGGAACTCCAAGTACTTACCCATTAAGTCAATCATTTGGCGTTCACGTAAAAAAAATAAACATTTGGTGGTTAACCATTGCTTTGAGTTTCTTTCTGCTGTTTTAATCAACACAAATGCATTCATTCTATCTTTATCTCTTCAAAATCACTTCTTAAACACATCCGAATACTTCCGGATTGGATCTCTAAAATAAAGAAAAACTTCCATATTTCGGAAGAAATTGACCACTAATGGCTCAGTTTGGCTGAATAAGCCATTTTAATCATTCTTGTCTTTAATCAAATTTCTTTGCGTTAGTTTTTTGTCAACTTTTTATGAGTTATTGATTTTTCTCAACGGGAGAAATCTAAAAAAGTACAAAATTAAGTTCAAAACTAAATTTTGTTGAGCAAAGACAAAAATAATTACAAAATTTTAGATTATTTTTGTCCTTATTTAATTTTTTTTTTTTTAAAGCTTTGAACATAAACATTCCGCGTTTACAGATACTCATAGGGTATTATAATAAACAACCAAAAATCAAAAGTCAAACACGCCAAAAGCCGCTGAACCTATCAATCAAATCAATTTTCTAATTCCCAATGTAATGCTGGAGATCATGAATCTATCTCATCCCCGTGTGGTACATATTTCTATATAATACTCCATACTAGTATTAATATTAACTCAATTATCTAAGTCATTTTTTTATAATCATTTTTTTTTGTTTGATTCTACGAACAGATTCATTTTATTATGGACGAATAAGTCCTGATAATTTTTTAAATTGTCTTTTATGATGAGACAAATTAAAAATTGTTCAAATTTTGAAATCGGCAATTACTGACGGTGGCAAATGACCCAAAGCAATTTGATCATTTATATGCCGAGATTTCAATATTATGTGATAGTCTATTTCATAGGAAACACTGTGAGACTTTATATTATTTGACATTCTCTCCGAAAGTAGCCTTTTTTGTGAGTCTATCAATGTGGAATATGAATTTTTTTTGAATGTGAAATAGAAAGGGTCCCGCTTCGAGATAAGAGTTTCGAATTCACCCGGAAAGTTTAATTGGAGATGTTCTAATAGTATTATAATTTTTGTTCCGTTAAGGTTCTTATTTTTTAAGTACTTATTTTTCGCTTTACGAAATATGTCATTCTCTTATAATACATCGCATTTAATTTATTTCTTTAGCGAAACGGGGCCTTAGGGCTTGTTCTGTTAGGGATTGGGGTTTTGGGCTCAAAATTATTACCTTACTCCAACATCCACTCATTACCCCTATCTTCAACCACTATTTTCATTTTTTTCTCTATCTCTCTCCAATCATTACCCCTATTTTCCTACTCTAATCATTACAAATTCAAATCCAAAATCCAAAAACCTGAACCGAAGAAGCCCTAATGATTACCTAGTATCCAATCAATGTGAAACTTATATGTGAAAGATAAGAAAGGAAAGCCAATTTCTCTGACAAACATATGGCGGTTCCGACATGATTATTCTATAATTCGTTGGCCAAAAGGCAAGCTTTCGAATAATAAAAAGTGATGAGTCATTTTGTGAAATGAGACCAAGCATGTTAAAAAATTCACCAACAATGTAAGCCTCATAAATTCTGCTAGGTCTCGTTATACAAATTAAAGGTAATGTATTTTGAAAGAATGACTTATTTTGTAAAATAAAAAATAAGTACTTTAGCGGAACGGTACTTAATATAAAAATAAGAGGATGATGCTATGGTGTCCCTGGTCATTTTGGGGACACGTAATTTTTGGCATAACTTCACCATTATAAGTATAACTAAAATCTATTATAAGCATAACAGAACCCAAACAAGACATAACTAAGGATTATCCAAAAAATCAACCAAAGTATAACCAAACCCAACCAAGGCATAACAAACAAGTTATGTCTTGTTATGGTTCTGTTATGCTTGTAATGGGTTTTGGTTATACTCATAATGGTTTTGTTATGCCAAAAGTTACGATGTTCCCAAAATGACCGGGGACACCGAAGTCATTCCCAAAATGGGAATAGTGCTATGGTGTCTCCGGTCATTTTGGAGACACCGTAAATTTTGGCATAATAAAACCATTTACAGCATAACCAAAACCATTAAATAACATAATATGTTATGCCATTGTGTAGATCAAAGGCATAACCTTTATTATTATTATTATTATTATTATATTAGGTCATAAGACTTTTTTCAAAAATGGCATAACAAACCACTCGAAAGAATAACACAACCACTCAAAGGCAAACACTTTTTAAAAATGTGTTATGTCATTATTACAAAAATGGCATAACATAACCACTCAAATGCATAACAAAAAATTAACCTTTGGGAGGCATAATCGGACCATTACAAGTATAACCAAAACCAGTGATATGTATAACCAAGGCCTTACAAGACATATCCCCAATGCCAAAATTACGGTGTCCCTAAATGGAGAGTAGACACCATAGTTTTTGTTTTGGAAAATTCAAACAAGATAAAGGGAATGCAGTTCAATTCAAATAGTAAAATATAGAGATAACAAGGGGATGTATCTTTCTGGTTAGGAGCTGTTTGATAGGATGGATAATCCGGAATCTGGCACCAGTGTCGATCGCTTGTTATTTTTCAAAAATTTCCACCATTAACTCCAATGGATCTATCCATCATGGACCCCATGATCATATTCATAAGGTGGGTAGGGGAAAGAATTGATTGCTGGCAACCCAACAAATCTGAGAACAGATTATGGCTTGCCGAAGAGGTTGTAAAGTTCGAATCCGACAAAGGTCGAACATTTAAAAACTCGGGACCACTAGAGATTTGTTCAGTTGTTAATTTCAGGACTTCAGAATTAGTTGTGGTGTTGTGATACAAACAGTTGATTTTTTTGAGCCAAGTTAAAATTTAGATCATTTGAAGGGGGAACGAAAGGAAAACCTACAACTATAACTAACAATATAGTAACATTTTCAAGAATCCAGTGGTAGCATTAAAACAACTGGTTAAAAATTTTAAGGGCAATCTTGTGAAAATCTTTCTAAACCAAGGGTCTTGACCAAATGGGTATAAAAAGAAAGATTTTTATTTTTTTTTAGGCGATATACATCAACGGGGGTTAGTGGTGGGGTGCTAACCCTAAGGTCTTCCACAAAGGGGAGGCAGTGATTTACCAACTGCACTAAGCAGTGGTTGTCAATAATTAAGAAAGAAGTGTTTATCCTTCATGAAGTCGCATGTTGAAATCCAATGGAGGCCAAATATTTCAAACTTTGGGCCAATTGAGAGTTTCTCCGCTCGTTAACTTCAGAGTTCCGAAATTACTTGAGGTGTGCGCTAGCTGACCCGGACAAAATTCCATCCATGAGGAATTCAGTGTGGGTTAGATTTTGTTCACTCACCTGACAAAGTAGGCCAGGTGAGCAATACTATTTATTTGGTTTGTTGAATAACATAAATAGTAGGAGTAATTGTTGAATAACATGAAATTCATTAATTTTGCTAGATGAGAACTAGTACAATTTTGTAATCACTGTCAAGTACCATACCGGGGTGAACAAATTTGAGTTTTGGCTTGAATGGGTGGTGGTGTTGTCACTCCAAATGGCATTCCTTGATAAAGAAACTCTGATTACTAGAATTATAGAGCTGTGATTGAAAGCTCCCTCAGTCCAATCCAATAATTACCAGTCCTTTGGTACCATTTCCGGGCCTACTTCAACAATTATAAAGACCACTCTTTTTTTTAGACTTTATCGAGCACATCAGTCGTGACAAAAATCATATCAATCGAACATCATTTAGTTCGTCTTCGAAAAACATCTATATCGAGTGATAAATGGTTTCCTATCGGATTGGAGAAGTTTGATCTTATTCTTTTTTTTTTTTTTGGCATAACCTAGGCGGGAAATGCTACGGTGTCCACCCGCCGTTTGGGGACACCGTAAAAAATGGCATAACTGACCATTAAAAGTATAACAA
>JAOTQK010000004.1:5572966-5593621 GCA_025642025.1 Rhododendron ferrugineum
GGTTTTGGTTATACCTTTGTAAGGTTTTGGTTATACTTGTAATGGTCAGTTATGCCATTTTTTACGGTGTCCCCAAACGGCGGGTGGACACCGTAGCATCATCTAGCTTAGGCTAGATCAACTTGTTTGAATAAAGTGGAAGTAATATAAAACGCAAGAAAGTGAAAATAATAAACATTTTTTCTGGTGTTTGATTAACATGAAAATACGAGAAAGTGTAAGAAATTGAATTTTCTTGTACAACTCATTAATGCATGAGAGTACATAGCTTCTACATTCTTACTAAAAACACATGGAAATTTTATTTTCTTATGAAAGTTACCATATTTTATGATATTGTGTCCACAACTTTTCCTTCACCAGTGGTTCGGGCGGATATCCAGACTTTGGGAGTTCTCCTCGAGGTCTAGGGTTCGATTTCCCACCAGGTGAGTATCCTGAAGTAAGTGGAGGGCTGTGACTGGTGTGACCGCGCTAACTCTCTCGGAGGTTTGAATTGCACAGCCGGGTCCAATAGTGGCCTGGCTGTAGGGTTGTTCCTCCGTTACCCAAAAAAAAAAAACTTTTCCTTCCCCATCATGATCCATTATGTATATGAAGGATAAGTTAGTAAATATATATTTTTTCCTTGCAAGATCCTTTCAAATTAAAAGAATTCATTTCGACCAAACACATGTAAGAAAATAAAATTTCTCTTCGCTTTCTTTCTTTTTACTTTACGTTCTCTCATTTTTACTTTCCAGTATAGTTTTCTTCTTAATCAAACGGACCTTGGACATGTGAAATGGATGTTTGATCTGCCTTGCCAACAGTTTTGCTTCTTTTTTAAACCGTTCTTTTCGTTTATGCCATAACATGCTAGAAAGTGAAAAGAGAGTACCAAATGCTTGTTTTTTCTTCTAGCTAGGACGATGGAGTGGAAAGAGCAAAAGCAAACTTTTGAGTCAAACTCTCCTTTAAAAGGTGAAGAGACTGATGTGGGCATAAAGTTAAGTTAAGTTGTTTTTTCTTTTGATAATTAAATGTTCGGGTCAATTTGCGCGCATTTCAACTAATTCTGAGACCTTGAACGTAATAACTAGGCATAACTCCCATAACCCGAGGTTTGGGATGGTTCCAAATCATATTTCCACTTTTCATTGGAATGATGAATTTATAATAATAATCAAGTCATGGAGTTAGCCGCAGGGGTTGGATTTGAACCATAGATTTTTGGAGGTTTTAGACGGATAAAAGCAAAATTAAGAAAAGCTACGATTATAATGAAGCAAAAGAACTACTAAAATTGTTTCCTCTCATTTTCCTTTTCTCGGCCAGTGGTTGCAAATTCTTACTAATATCTAAGTACAGAATCTACGCACGTCATAGCCGTATAATCGGCAGATTGTACTGTTTATTTATTATCCATATATAATATATCTGGAATGATTTTGATTGTCAAAAAAAACAAAAAAGGTACTAGCATCATCTTTTCGTGTGAGAGAATTTTATAATAGAATCCTCTAGGGTGAATGGTACAACTTTGTGGTCGTATGTAGCAATTTTCTTGTCAATACTAGCTACTTATCATTAATCGTGACAATGATTGAAACGATAAGAATTAACCTCTTATCAGTTTCTCCAATGGCTTCGTTATTTAACTCGTTATCGTTATAGGGAGCATGAAGGCTCAAAAAAAAAAAAAAAATTTACCTCAATAGTTTGTCATTATTTACCTCTAGCTAAATTTTAGCAAGACCAACTTAATTTCCTGATTTCTTTTATTTTTCGATTGGAAGAGCAACTTATACCTCTGTTGAAGGGCCCAAAAGATATAATCTGATTTTTTTTTTTTTTTTTTTGTGAAGGAAAAAAGAAAGATACAAATCCTATGAAGCTAGTTCCTTTCTGATGATTAAGACTTTAGAGCCACATAGTAAAAAAATTCTGATATTCTTGTATCTAACTCTCCCTACCTCTTCTTTATAGGCCTAAATTCAGCCACATAGTTCGTTCGTTCATTCATTTTGCCAACAGTCCAAACTATGCATTAATGTTTCCTCCCTCCCTGTCTCCCTGCTTGTGGTCCTCTTTTCTTTTTCTTTTTTGTATATATAATAATCTGATGTTTGGGTCAGCTTATGCATCTATATAGTTACTAATTCTGAGGATCAGTTCCACCGTTCACTAGCGATGACCTCATTTAAGGCCAGAGGCTCTGTATATACTGACTCTAAAGAAGTTGATAGCTCCTGAGAAATTTCAAACGTACGTGAAATTCCATAAAGGAATAAGCTCCTAAGTCTCAAGTCTTATGTGAGACCAAAAAAAAAAGCTCAAGGGATTTAAGTATATATAGATGAGAAAAAGAAAGGGAAAAAAAACAAAGATAACGTCATAATAAAAACCAGAAAAAGATAGCACGACATTAATGACTTCACTGTTTGGTGTCTCATCTTCATTCTTTAATATCTTGGTAAATCCTTATTCACAAGTAGTAGTACATGATCAAAAAAACAGCCCATGAGAAGGAAGGCAAAATCTATCGGATGATGCTACGGTGTACACACGTCATTTGGGGATACCGTAAAAAATAGCATAACTGACCATTACAAGTATAACCAAGATCGGTGATGTGTATAACCAAAACCTTACAAAAACATAACTCCCCAAATCCCCAGAAATTCCCCAAACAGCGGGTGGACACCGTAGCATTTCCCAAATCTATTATATCTCCCTTTTAATGGTGTCCCCTAATCGTAACATGTTTACACCTTCTCGAGGCGAAACTTAAAGCATTGAGTGGCTAGTGTTATACGATTGTGTGGTTAGTGTTATGAGTCTTATGACGGGATACACCCTAAGAAAAAGAGATATTGAAATATATTATGCACGATATGGTGAAAATATATATCATGCCTCCTTTCGGTAAGTATGTCCTCTTTTGGTAAATGATACTCCTATGTCATTTGGTAATTTGAAAATGTTACTGGCAGAATTGGAAGGGTTATATTGGGCCATGGATTTATCCTCCATCACTTCGTTATCACTTTTATTTTCCTTTACCTTTTCTTTTTTCCTCCATAAATTATACTCAAATGCATAATTCGAACAAGAGTTTTTTTTGTCAAAAAACAAAACAAAACAAGAGTTTAAGTTCTGTCCGGCTTAGGCAGAAAACATGGGTTTTCCGCCACCGCCCATTGTGGACTCTATCAAGCATTCACTGCAGTAATCTGAACTGTTCGTCTTGTAGGACCCGCAAAATAACGTATCCAAGCAAAAAATCAACTTGACCTGACATCAATAGATATATCAAAAGTTGATTTTTGATTTTTAAAATGGATGGCCAGATTCTATAACAAGTTTTTTTTAGTTAAATTGTTCATGACCGTTTTTTATAAATCAAAATTTAATTTTTGATATAGATATTGATGTCCAATAAAGCTAATTTTTTGCGTGAATATATTATTTTGTAGGTCCTACAAGATGAACGGTTTAAATTATTACAATGAATGCACGGTAGGGCCCACAATAAGCGGAGAAAACCATGAGGTTTACACCTCACCCGGAAAGAATTTAAGCTCTTCGAAGAAGAACAAATATGGTTGCGAAGTTATCAACAATAAGGGATGGTTTAGGCTTGCTCTAGATTTGGATTTATTAATCTAATTATGGATGCTAATTGCAAAGTCGGCCTGACTTTTCAACGGCTTAAAGCGAAAATAAAAAATGAGGCACTTTTGTTTGACTATTATAAGTGGTAAAAAAGTAGGAGGGGTCCCTGAAATTAAAAAAAAAAAATTTGAAACGCAAAAGTGACCGCAACACAAACTTTATCTCAGAGTCGGTTCTTGAGCCAAATTATTATTTTCTTTTTAATACTTTTTCCAAGTTAAAATGATTCGATTGCACCCACACACCCCAAAAAATAAACTAAGCACCTTGTTAGGATAAACTGATAATCCTCATCATACCAAGCCAATCCAAATGGACTCACCCAAACATCCATTTTCCTTGTGTTAAATTCTCCATCACAACCAAGAAGACCCCGTTCGGTTTGAATTTTGAAGGAGATTTTTAAGAGTAATAAATAAAGAGAGATAGATAGAAAAGATTTATTAGAGACCGTGTCCAGAAATTTTGAGACCCCCAGAACAAACAAGGCCCGACGAGATTATTTTTTATTGGCAAGTGACAAGTTTTTCAAAACCTAAACATGTAAACAAACTTATTTTCCCAACATTAATCAACCAATGCTATCACTAATATATCCCTCCCTCATACTCACTATTTACAACGAAAAAACAAATTAAACAAAACATAAATCCAAAATCCAATAAGGCTCTGTTCGGATCATAAATTTCATTTTCCTTTTCCTTCTCGGCTCGACTGGTATCGCCTCCTCGAGTCAAGATTTCCCTTTTTACTTCTCATATAAGCGTCTCCCGCAACTCTCACCGCTTCGTAACTCTTGCAACCCAACAGATTCCCGGGCGGCCGCTTCTCCATTTCCTTTCCCCCCGCGGAAAATTTCCCATCCGGACCCATTTTCCGAGGATTTGTAACTCCTTTCGAATTACTCGTACTAACCAATTCCTCGGAATCAGAAATCACAGAGGAAAATCCAGCTGCACTGGCAGTGACAACACTCCACTCTATGCTGACTTCACTCGGGGCATAACAAGTTGTGTGCGTGACATTACTCGACATTTCATCGGACTCATTCCTCCCGAGAAACGAATTTCCACTGTTCGCGAAACTCTCGATTTCGAACAAATCGGAACTCGCTTCGCTTTCGTTGTCGTTGTACATTGCGTCACAACTTCTTCTTGGGATTTCGAATTCCTCGGCCCGGGAATCGGTTTCCCATCCCCACATTATCGGGTTCCCCTCGAGGATCAAGAAGTTCTTGTTTCTCTTGTCTAAAACAGAAGAACCAAACACCTCCAATGAGTTGTTCCTTTGTTTCCCATCTTGATTTTCTTGGAAATTCATGGGATTTGGATTTCCTCCTGGAGTGGAATTCAAGATTGGGAAACTAAAACAGTCCTCTCTGCTCAACCCATTTCCCATCTCATCAATCTTCTTGCAATGGATTTCCTCCATCACCCATGGGTTCAACCCGGATTGCTTAATCCGGGCTAAATCAACCGGATCCGAGCCGGTATTGGTTCTTTCTTGTTTACCCATTTTCCCTTGGAATCCCCCACGGCTGAGACTTTTCTTGGAATTGGTTTCCTCGTCTTTCTCATCAATAACAACAGAATTCCTCCCATTACAAGAACAACTGCACCCCAAACTGGAAATAAAATTCTTCCCATTTCTCTTCTTCCCTTTCCTCTGACTTGGATTTCTTTTCACACTTTGTAATAATCCACTTTGGCTATTCCAACTTGACTCAGAATAAACACTTGGAGTCCTCGGCTGGATTTTCGGCTTCGAATGACTTATATCAATCGGTGCGTTTTTCTGGTGCTGTGTTTTGGTTCTAACATTGTTAGAAACTCTTTGATTTTCCTCACCCATTAGCCCATTGAAGTACTTTTCGGCGCCGAAGACGCCGATTTCTCCCTCTTCCACTTTCTTCCTTCCCAGGAATAGGGAATTGGGATCCTCTGCTAGTTTCCTCATAATGCTTTTTTCGGGGGAGTTGAGGTAGGAGGAGAAGGAGGCGTCGCGGAGGCGGTCGGTGGTGTCCAAGGACAAGGGTTGTGTGGTCACCATTGTTGGAAACCCGGCCTTCTTGATATGGATGCTGACAAAGTCTCTCCTGGGAAAACCGGAACGAAAAAACACTTCGATACGCGTTACTGGGTCGCTCTCCTAAGGGCAGTATTTGCTATGGGAATTGGAATTTCTTTTTGGGGAGAAGGGAAAAATGAGGTGAGAAAATGACCCCAACAGAGGAAAATTTGTGTTGTGTAAAGGGTTGAAGAGGAAGCCTTAATAAGAGATGAGTAGAAGATAACAAACAAGAGGGAAATGAAAGTGAGCCACAGGGGAGAAACAGGTAGGAATTAAACAGGATAACAAGAGAAAGGATAGGATTTCAGAAGGAAAATGAGGTTTGAGAAAGGGGGAAAGGAAGTTTGAATTTAGAGGGGGAGGAAATGGATTAGGAGGAGGGAGAGAGCATGAACAGAGAGAGTTATGAAACCAAGTGGAGAAGGACATTACATATGCTTGGAGATCTATGTGCACAGATTCGGATACGTGTCTGGAATCGTCCGAAAGTGTTTGGATTAAGCGCTTACCATATTATCAAAACCTGCTGGTAGTAATAAATGCGCAACTCTATTTTCTTATACTAAAGCGTAGCAGGCCCCAAGCGCCACGGTTCAACTTGCGTGGGCAGGATGCTGCCCCGCGACCAACCGGAAGCACGTGGATCTCCTTTTATTTCTTAGAAACCACTTGTATCGAACGATTCCGGACTCATCTTTGTGTAAATTTATTGCAAGTACTCCCATGTGCTTATTAACCTTGTGGCTGAACTTACAGTCCTGTGATAAGGACACAAGCATGTTGTTTGGTGAAGTCTTCGTTTTCTTTTTTCAAAACTTCTGCTTTCGGCAGAATCATCTTTTGAAAACAACATGAATAAAAAATGACAACGTGCCCAACAGACTCGAACATGTCTTTGATCCCAAAACTAAAAATAAGGTGACAACTACATGGCATTGAGTAGGGCTAACCTGCAGCCAAGGTTAGTCCGGTTTGTTGATCGGTTTGTTTTCCCCACAGCTAATCAGGGTTCGATTCTTGAGATTAGGCGCGCAAGAAAATATTTTTTTGTGAATTCTATAGTCCTGGCGTGGATGGCTTGCCTTTGACCGAATCAGAAAGGTGATTAGTCGAGGTACGCGTAAGCTGGCTTGGACACCACTGACCGAGCAACCAAGTTTTGAGTCCCTTAAATTTTCTAGGTACCTAGCAGTTTTAATCCCAAAACTATGAGGTGATAACTACATTGCATACATTAGCCGCAAAAAAGTTAGTTTATGGGGTCATGCCGCAAGAAGGTAATTTCTTATGAATTCTCTAGTCCGGTGTATGAATGGTCTGTTTTTAACCGAACAGAGAAATGAAATAGTCGAGGTGCGCGTAAGCCGACCCGGACATCTCTGACGGTAGAAAAAGAAAACAAAAAAATAACCACATGACATAGAGTAGGAAGGGCTAACCGTGCGTTTTTACTCTGGGTCTCTCTCCGTTTATATTTCTGTCGTTGTGGGCACCAAAATGCTATCAATCAAATCCATAAAAAGACTGGGCAGTGGGTCTATCCATGCACATGGCTCATACTGTATTACTAACAGGTAATGCAATGTGTGGTACAAAAGACCATCTCACAAATATTGACAAGATTGAGGAGTTCTTATAACTTATCTATTGTCCCCTCATCTGTTATATCATCCCCCTATCATGAACTCCACTTTGTGCTAGAAAGCTGGTAATCTGATGAATAAAACTTCTGTACGTTTCAATCCGTGGCAGAGTTAGGATTTGACCCCGAAGGTCGGCTTAATAGACATATATTTTTTATCAGACGTATACTTATTATATCATAAGGTTTTTGCTTTCTAATATATTAAAATTGTTCATTGAAATGATTCTAACCTAATGCAATTAAAAAATACCAATCATTTTATTTTATTTTGATCCCGGACCCAACATAGCTCCGCCCCTGGTTTCAATACACATTTAACAGATAGCAATATTGTAGTGGGCCAAAATATCCGAAGGTTCAGAGGGTTTGAAGGGGTGACCTTGTGAACCCATCGTTCAGTTGTCTCAATTCGTTTATAAGTGGAAAAGCTTCATGATACATCATTCCACACGTCTCCCGAACAATTGATGGACCCAGGGTGACTTACCGAGCTTCAATGGTGTATCCGAAAGAATCAATTCCTCTTTCGCTCGGCTAATTGTTCCATCGCTCGGTGAGGTACTCTCGCTTTGCTTATCCTTTGTTGTTCGGCGGAAGTTGCCTACGTTCGGTAACTTGGCCACTCGGGAAGGGCCCTCAGATGTGGTTGTTGGGGAATGTTCTAGAAGCTTCCGTTGATAAGCATGTTTGCCTCTCTGATAACTGATTGGACGTCTCTGCACGAAGTGACGCCTCTGATATTTGACTAATGCGGTTCTGCAATCCTCGAAGGGCGGCATTCATTCAATGATTCTGACAAGTGGCGTCAGCCGAGCGTAGCATCGCGCGTGCACGGCACCTCCACCTTGTTCAGCACTCCAAATATTTACCTATAAATAGAAGACTGTCCCTTCTAGGGCAAGGGTTTGAAACTCTCTCAACTACACTCTTCTTTCTCCTAGCATAATTTCTTACTAAACTACTTCTTCCTCCTCCACCTACTAACTTGTGCGTCAAAGCTTCTTCCCGGAGGAACATTCCCCTCCGGTTTGCAAGTACTCAGGGTGCGACGCCATTCCTCTACAGTTTAGCATCAAGAAGAAAGGATTCAAAAGGGTCAAGCTTAAATCAACCCCCCACAAATATGTATTTTTTGACAGATATTAATACTCTATTTACACGTTTACAACGGTGGTTAACATTTCCCTATCGCCATGGGGGGTTATGCCTGGTCGTTACCTTCAAGGCCTCGAAATTAGCTGAAGTGCGCGTAAGCTGGTCAGGACATCCGGTTATAAAAAAAAAAACATAGAGAATTAGAGGTATTAAAATTCCATGTCAAGTGCCCTTAGGCTTCTTCCTAGACGAATACTGTAGATAAATTTGTCTCCAGTTTTTAGGTAAAGAGACAGATTCATGTAACCTGTCTCGGGATTTAATATTACAAGACTCTAGTCTCCTCCCAGTATAGTTGTTGAAAACAAAATTCAAGATTATTCACATGGAAGGATTGAATGTGTTTTTTTAGTTAGAAAAATAAATACTAATTAAAGAACATTACATTAAGATACTAATAAGAGTTGATAAACCACATTCCAACTCCAATCAAGTTGGTATGTCAAGTTGGTTGGTGTGAGTATATTGGATGGCACTTGAATAAGCAATTTTTTTTAGAAATGAGAGAATATGTGTGATTTGGGAACCGTCACACATGTCGCGCTCTTGGTCTCATAATTTGCATGCGCGTGCATGAGCAGAGAGCGGGGATTAAAAGCGCGAGTGCAGTAAGGTCACGTTGAGGCTTTCTGACCCACATTCACTTGAAAATTTAGCCATTTTTCCATCACAAGATACATAACAGAAAGCTGCACCACTTTTTGTTGCCTTCTGAGTTTGAAACAGAGGAATATCAGCCACCGAAGATCCTCAGTGCCCATTGCAATATAAATCAGGCCCTGCTTCCAATAACAGGGATACCCTCTCTCTTTTTCGACCGTTAGAAGTGTCTGGGTAAGCTTACGTACAACTCGATTAATTCACTCTCGGTCCGGTCAGAGGCGAGCCACCGTTAAAAACTTAAAAACACATCTGATCAATTTGGAAGTTTTTTCATTTGACACCTTAGGGTTTTGTCACAGGAGGATGATCATACTTTGTCCAATTTGGAAAAAAGAGGTGTCCAATAATTGAACATTCTGACATTTGGCAAAGCTGTTGTGCCTTTACCTGCTAGAGATAAGACAAGAGAATCATGTTAGACTGCCGGTGACACACAAGTTACACGTTTACAAACATGGGCGGAGGGATCCCACACACTGCAGGAAAAGCCCATTACACATGGTGATGTAGTAGAATTGAGGAGAAATTTTTCAGTGCCGGGTGGGTACCATGTGGTGTCTGCTCGGCACATTCGAGTTATCCGATGCGATTTTGGACGGTTTGGATTCGGAGAGAAAAAAAATAGAGAAAGAGGAGGGGTGAGAGGAGAGAGAAGGTTTCAATCTGAGCCGTCTAAAAGTGCATCGGACGGCTCGGAAGTGCCGAGCGGGCACCACGTAGGATATACCCGCTCGGCACTGAAAAATTTCCTCAGAATTGAGGGTGTTCTCCTAATGTTCTTAATTTTTAAGTACTTCCTTTCCATTTTACGAGACAAGTCATTCTCTGATAATACGTCACTTTTAATTCAAAAAATACATCACTTTTAATTCAAAAAATAAATACTTATCTACCTTAGCGGAACGGGGTGCATCATCTAGTGGTAATAGGGGTTTATAAATAGTTGTGTAGGTCTTTTATTTTGTAGTTTTTTATTATAATCAAATGTACGGGGCAGTTTTCATACACATCGACTAATTCTGGGGTCTTAAAGTTAACGACCATGCAAACCTCCAATAACCCTAAGGTCTCAAATATTTTGATTTTGTGAGATTCGAACTTGCAACCTATTGGAAGCAAGCCATACAGTTGCTTTCTCATATACTTGGCCAAACTCCAGGGAGTTTCTTTTGCAAAAATTTTGAGATTTCGTCTCTTTAATCGATCTATTTTTGATTTGGGTTGCATCACACGGAAGACAAAACACACTTACCACAAATAATTTTCGAACTGCATTATATATGTTGGGATTCGCATATGAAGCTCCGTTTATTTCGATATAAAATACAGTATTTTTTTTAAAAAATGATTTTGGAACAAATAATTTTCGTGTAAAGTATTTTTCGGTGTTTGGTACACAAAAAAAATTACCATAACAAAATATGACATGAGAAATAAGATAAGGGAGGAAGGGGAAGATATCCAATGATCTCTGCCTATATACTTCATTCAAGGTTAATAATCTCTCCAGAGTTTAATTTTCAAGAGTGTAGGAGTGAAGAAAGTGAGAAAAAAGATATGCGTAAAATGACTTACGAGTAATTTAAAAGGAAAACATTTTCTGTCGTTTGGTTGGGCAAAAACAATGTAAAATATTTTTCATCGAAACAAACGGAGCCTGAGTGTTTGTAAATGCGTATAAAATATTTAATGAAAAATATTTTACATCGAAACAAACGGAACCTGGGTGTCTATAAATGCGTGTAACAGTGTATCTCGCTAATTATATAAAGTGAAGATTTAGAAGGGATGACAACCCTCCACCTAAAGACTTGAAAATTGCCTCTCGGCCTACTGATTGACGAGAAATCTTGACAATTATCATTAGGACTGTAAATGAATTGAGCCGTTCGCAAACTGTTCAAGGCTCGGTTTGGCAAGAGCTCGTTCGAGTTCGATTCGTCTGCTAAACGAACTGAACCTGAATCTCAATTCTAGGCTCGTTCCGTAAATGAGCAGAACCTGAGCCTAACGGTATTCGGCTCGGTTAGGCTCGCGAACCTATACTTAAGTTTAATTAATAATTCAATAGGGGTCTATTTGTAAATATAATTTTTTTTAAGGTTGGATATATAATTCAATACTTATTTTTCTCCCAAATTCTATACGATCAATGAGAGTTTGGGTTCGCTTGAGTTTAATGAGCCGAGCCGAACCAAACCCGAGTCTTGACGAGCTCAATTCGAGCTTAGATTCGGCTTGGCTCAATTCATTTGACTTTAACGAGTCAAACTCGAGCCAAGATGTTCAGGTTCGAATCGAACCCGAGCCGAACTCGAGCCAAACTAGTACCTTAACGAACCCAACCGAGCCGAACCCGAGCCTTGAAAAATTTTAACGAGCCGAACTCGAGCCGAACTAGTACCTTAACGACCCCGAGCAGAATTTAACAGGGTTCGGCTCGATTCGGTTCGTTTACAGCCCTAATTATCATTAGAAAAAGGTTTTGAATACCCCATTACTTTTAAGTAGGGCTACAAACGAATCGAGTTGCTCGCTAGTAGCTCGAAACTCGGCATGTTAAGGCTCAACTCGTTTAATTATCGAGCTCAAGTTTTAGACTCGTGCAATAAACTATGTGAGCTCAACAGTCAACACTGTAAAGCTGATTAGCTGGGCTCGTTTGTACAAGCTGGGCTCGTTCAGTAAATAAGTTAAAAGGGGAAAAAAATTGTTTACAGGTAGCATTACTGGGATAAATTACTACTACAAAGGGTATCGATGCCGTCTCGAACCCCTAACCTTACAAAGAGTGTCGATGCTTATTCGCCGGCTCGAACCAATAACCTCCGAACACGTAATTGCTGTTTCATGAACATTGAGATGGAGGTCAAATAAGTTACAGAGTATAACTTAACAGGCTGATTTTATCAATTACTCCATAATAATATGTTGGGCAAAACTAAGCAAAAGAAGAACAAGAACCATCACAGTTGGAATTCTGGGAATATTAACAAGCCCTTGTGGCAGCCATGACCTTTGGCACTAAAATTGTGCATACATGTCAAAACATAACATTAAAGGCAAAAGAAACAAACAACTAGCATAAAACATACAACCGCAGCTTTTATCATTTGTACGGCGAGCGCAAATCAACTGCTGATCACAGATACAACGTGGAGCCCCCCTCCAGATGACTAAAACTATTTTCCAGCAAAAAATGGCCTTGAGAAAATGTACGGGTCACGCCATCATGCCGGAGTTCCACCTTCTACTATCCTAGTCTCCATTCACTGTGAGGATGTGGAGTTGTTGTCTCCCACAACCCAATACTGTTTTACAGCAATTAGTATCTTCTCAGGGACAAGGGGGCCATCTTCATGATCCATCAATTTGGTAACCCACCTCATCCCGGCTACTATGTTCTTCACCTTGACAATCACATCGACTTCATCGCGGATTATGACTGCACCCTCAGGTCGCAGTATCCGATCCATCTCCACAAGAATGTCTTCAAAATTACATCTGTGGGGATTTTGCAAGAGATAAATATACAAGTCAAATTGCAATCGGTCTCAACTCAATTACTACTATATGCATGAGAAACTGTTTGACCCCGAATTTCACCAGCACAAATGAAACAAACATACAGAAACGAAAAGGCAATCTAAAGTATGGCAGACTCTGTACAGTTAGATTCCCAGCATGACTAAAATGAGTTTAGCATTACGGAAAAAAGAAATGTTTGTGTTTAGGTCAAACGAATGGCAGGTGAGCACCTAAATAAACCAAACCAACAACTATGTTCGGCTACATGAAATCCTTCTCAGTTTAGGTCCTCCAGGACCTCCCCTCTTAACATTCCCCTCCTCTAGGTTTTAGTTGACATTGTCATTACAAGACTTCATTGTACGTACGCAAACCTTCTTAATCTCTCTCTTCTCGACATACCTCCCATTAAGGCTACCCATACTAATTTGGTTTTCATTTCGAGTTCTCTCTCTCTCCAAGTCATGCCACACAACCTCCTCATTTCAGATACATTCATTCACCATATGTTGTCTCTCCTTAGCATCATATCTCTTGTAGTTGTTCCATAAAAACATTATTTCAACTTTGGAAGTATCCTTCAATTGCATAATATAGCAGATTCACCCCTCCACTTAAGCCAAGTAGCCAACCAACTTTGATTGGGTGGGTAATGTGGGTTTCATCATTTCACGATATGTCCTTTGTTAGTACTATCAAACATAGATAACGAATAATTGTTCAGTTTTTGGTATCTCATGCTTTTGAATCTGTACTTGATATCGAAAAATGTTAGGTCGTGCATTAACCATTACCCTCTTTCTCTGTCACTAACTATATAATGTTATATTGCTGGGCAACCTGTCTGCTGTCATAACCCTTTCTAAGTTTATGAAATACAAAAGATTTCTCCTCGTCTCTGCATACTTCTCTATTAGTCTCCTTTTGTAGGTAAAGCGATTCCTTTTTCTTTTTTTTGTGAACGGCATAAAGTGATTCCGTTGTTGATTTACCAAAGAACAACAATCTAAAATGGAAAATTGACTCAGGTGCACAGGCTTGAGCTTACAAGTTGAAGAACACTAGTTTAGTCCCTGATACTGCAAGCTTGATCCAAACTCAACCAAGCTACACTCTGGGAACAGATAGATGACATTGCTCACCTCACTTTCTAACCTTATGATTAACACTTCACATCCAAAAAGTTCCATCATGCAATGGTTAATGCACGACCTAACATTAACAATAGTAATCCCAAGGTATAACTAAGAGACTCGGAAGGCAACTCAAACGGTCATTAGTTCCAATACTTCAGGGGGCAATTCATCCCATTCTGACATAAAAGCATCTCCAGCAGCAATTCATATAGTCGCGTCAATGTCCGTGACTCTGTGTGCTATGTCTATCTATTGGTTCCTAAGCCAACACACTTTTAATGAATTGCCCATTTAATATAGGCAAGAATCATAGTAAAAGGCTCACTATTTAGTCAGAAAAACACTTGAGGCACAATAATAAAGAACTACTCACTTGTCCTTGTACAAACTGAAAACTCTATTGGCATGGATAAGATCATATGTCCTTGGATATGTGGAGAAAGCTTCACACCTGAACCGAGTGAAAAGGTTATCCAAATTTGTAGCATACACAAAATAACTTTAGCACAGATCAGTAAAATGGGCATAGCAAGTTACATTAGCAGGCAAAGACCATCACTTGCAGGTCTTTATATACAAGTAAGTGAGTAACCGAACCAAAGAATTCTCAAAACGAATGTGATAATGCTAGACATGGAAAGAAAATTTTGCAATGTTAGCCTAGAGAAGTTAAGAAGTCATACCAGTCATGATAGATTCCAATCAATCCTCGCTCGAATACAGCCCCCAGGGTATTTTTCTTTGCTATGGTGGGAACGACGTTCATAACCCACAACTTAGGAGATTCGAGTGCTGCAGCAAAACCTCCGAATCCAGCATTCATATCCATAATGTTGCGATACCTTCCTGAGTCAATGATTTTTATAGTATTCTTGTAAACTTTTACGTGCTTCTTCCATGTTTTATTGTCCTCCATGTATGTGTCAACTGTGACTCCAGGAATAGATCCACTAGCAATTCTGGGAGGGACAGCATTAAGCCTTTCTGGAAATGGCTTCACGTCACCTTCAGAATCTTCGTCCCTGTTAGCTTTAGGATATGGAGTAATGCATTTCTCCATTTTCTTGTACCTAGCAACCATAGTGTAAGCAGATTAGGCATCGGCCTTTTCCTTATAGCACAAAAGTGCAAATATCTGACAGAAGAACAAATTCTTAATAGAAGGATTTAAGTCAAAGATTGGGTCCATAGATTGTCACTTAGGGTATTAATCTCATCTGAGGCATGACTGAAATTAATCTCGATAGCGGAGCAGATTATCCACTTATTGATGTTAACAGCTTATATACTCATTAAGGAAAATATGCTACATTTCACAGACAAGGTGCCAAAACATTACTCTGCAATAAGTTTGACGTTGCTTGACTAGATGGAGAATATTGGATCTCATGAATTATTTTGAAGACCACGTAACTTGTTCAAAGAATGATCATTTACATTAAGCTAATATTTATTTTGAACCACAAAAGCAAAGAACAAGACAAATGACAAATCAGCAGGATAACCAAGGAGGAAGAGACTACTCTCCCTATCATTTGTCCATGTTTGAAATATGCAACTTCTTCCCCTTCAGATCTTTGTTTTTGGCCCTAGTCCCTCCCTAAAATTTTTGTTTTCTGAGACATTATAACAATGGAGCATAATAAATTTGCACCACCATCAAAGCATTGGCAGTTTACGTAGGATCATGGTAATAATGGGGAAAGAAAACAAGCAAACAAGCATCTCGCTGTATTCTTCAACATCATATTGACAATTTAGTGCTAAATTAGCACTAAATGCCAATTTAGTGCTATTGCTAACTAAATTTATCCTTTATAATACACCAATTTGTCAGAAGCAACTACTAAGGCAAAACATAGTGACCTCAAGCCAGGCCCCATTAGCCATCTGGTTGGAATAGGACCAACGTTTGAACAAAGGTGAAAAGAAAGAAAACAAATTCTACTGCCAAGCATCTATAAATACATATTGAAAGAGAACTATGCGCACTGTTCAAGGTCAAAGTGTCCACAGACCAAAAGTCATCTTGACGACAACTAGAGTTAATCCAGGGGAAACACACAAGTTCAATATGTGTGACATGTATCATGGAGCGGTAAGATTTTTGACATTAATTGTACATTAACCCCGGCCCAACAGACGATTGCTAGCAGGACAATTTTAAATTCCCCCCTAACAGCAATTGTTAGCACGACAGTTCAGCCAAAAATAGCTCAATTAAAGATGCTAACTGAAGTGGGCTAAATCCGACTAAGACTCACAGGGCAAATTGGCTAGACTAGGCCAGAAAAATGGGCTGCCCAATCAGGCTGGACCAGCCAGCCCGGAGAGATCTGGCATTGGGAGCTCACATGCGCACAACAGAACATGTGGTCTGGGATAAGCAACTATGGGCCGAGCTACTTAATCGAGTTGGCCCAGGATGGGAGCAAAGCTATTGGGCCCAAAGACATCAGGACCGACCCATCGGGCCAACTCAAACCCTCAAGAGTGCACAACAATGACATAGAGAAAAGATCTTGGTTCGCGGATTAAACAACTCGCTCACAAGGATTCTCTGTAATATACTTGCAACACCCAAAAATATGATAGACACAGACTGAAGTTATAGAGCAGAAAAGGATAGACACAGACTGAAATATTTACAGTTATTGGCCTTTACACTGTTTTCCTAAATCAAATAGCAGAATTGGCAGTATACATCGTAATGACTCAATAAAAACGCAATAATGACAAAATAAAGAGAGCTACATACCAGACATCATCTGCATCAGCTGTTTCGCAAAATGTGGCTTGAGAATCATCCTCAGAGCGACGACATGATTCAGCATTTACACTCTTCTGCCATATAGCAGTCTCACCCTTCTCAGACTTCTTCTCCCAACAGAGAAGTTTGGCGATCTCCTCAATCTTCCTTTGCTCCTCCTCGAGTTCTTCCTTCGGACGCTGCCATGCTTTATAGAAATTTCTCCAATTAATAGGAGGACCAGAAAGGACCCAGTAGCCACCCGGTCTAAGAACTCGATCAACTTCCATCATGTACATTCCATCTACATAATAAGAATTCAAAAGTACAATGAGAGAAATTGCTTCCATCAAAATTTCTATTTTCAACAACAGAGATAAACCGTGAAAGGAACACTAGCTTTTTCAACTTTTAGGGGAGGGGTGCTATCAAAAACACATGCTCCTTCAGCATGAATATTTACTACCACATGTAATGCTCACCATTGACCCCCCAGGGAATTAAGCAACGAGAACAGTGAGCCATGTCGAAGGCTGCAGAGGGATAGGGCATTTTTATTGTTCCAAGAACACCAATAACAGCAGGCACTCCCCTTTCAAGAGCAAACTGAACCTGTGCTTCGTGTGAGTCTCTTGGTGCAAATGACATAGCTATAACATTTCTCTTCCACAGGTAGGCACCCCAACTGGCAACCTGAAGAAGATAAACCATTTTTAGAGGACTAATTGAAGAGATCTCACAGAATAAGGGGACACATAAGTACAATTCCTCAGAGAAAAGCAGGAAAAAATCAATTCAGAAGATTTGATAAACTCAACATACCCCACAACCAGTATCCAATGCAGTTCTAACAGTCCCATTTTTTATTGGTATAACAGAAGCAAGCTGATCAATATATGCATCTGCACCTTGTGGAAATTGTGTTCCTCCACCTGGGAACCTAAATACATTGCCCTCGTATTGGATCCAGTTCTGAATAGCCTTCTCAACCGTCAAGCTCTTATATGGTGCATTTGCATATGGAACATAGTCACGACTCTTTGGCCATGGAAACGGGGTCACATACCCCTTGGGTGCTGGAATAAGGCAACGCAACTTCTCATTCTCCGGAGGACAATGTCGTTCTCGGTAATTCATGTTCTCCCTTGGGAAGGTCATGGCACGCCTTTGATCTTGGCAAGGGGTGTAATCAGTATATTTTGGGTTGCATGGCTTAATCGTTTTTATAGTTGAGTCAGAATCATCTACACCACCAGCTTCACCACCATGATGGGTCTCAAAATTCAAATCAGGAAGGATATTACAGTCTGCTCCACCTTTTGTCATCTGCAGAGCTATGAAGTCTCCCTTTCCAAACCCGCTTCTTTGCCATGCTCCTAGTAAGTAGAAGAAACAACACAAACCAACTACAATAAAAATGGCTACGGAACTCCTAGTCCCACTACCACCCGAATTTAACTTTGTTGCCATAATGCACCTGAAAGAAATTCTCAAAATTAGCAAATAGTTGGTACGGAAAGCAAATCTGAGCAACAAAGTTAATGATAATGAAAATTTCCTTTGCAGATCCAAAAGCAATCCGAGCAACACAGGATACATGGCTTTTGTATCGAAACTAATGTCTTATGAGCTTCGAGATACAAAATTCAGGAGTTAATTATTTTTCTTCTATTCTCACCTAAGAAGCAAGTGTACGGCTAATGGTACGATAGAGGTATGTCGGTAGACTTGGTACAACGAAACCCAAAAAATTGTAGGGTACGGGTGTGACTCTAACAAATGTACTTCTATAATATACAGCAATGTATAACACGAGGACACACAACAGAATAACACTTCAATTCAGGGAAATAGCTAAATGACTTCAGAGATTAAGAATCCAACATCAAATGACTATTTTGCGAAGAGTTTAAGGTACAACCGTACAAATCAAAGTTTACTAAAGAACCTATGGACCAATATCTTCATTTTAGAATCATGGTCAGCATACTTACATAAAGTCTTATCAAACTAGCTAGGAAACGGGTTGATGATATTGGTATACTTCCGGGATACGGCAAAAATCATGGAGAAAAATTTCAGTACGTGTTTCAGGTACCAGGTCCGTCTTTAGAAGTACCATACCAAAGTACTGGCACCCGGTACAAGTACTACGACGGGGTTTTAGAAGTAACCATGCTTCATAACTCCTTGCTGAAAATCTAATTAGGTTGAAACCGGTACATCGATGATTTTTCATGCATTAATCTTTGTGGGCTCCAACCACTAGAAAGAGCACAGAGACATTATCTGTCGTGCTTTCTCGTCGGAATCGATTTCATTCTTAGTACTCTCAAGTGTGTGTTAAGTTCATCAACCACCAAATTCTACATTGTACAACTCAAAATTCTGAGTAATTATCCAAACTCCTCTCTATTACGCATTTGTGTGGCCCTGGAGAAAAAGTTTGGGTCATTTGGGCTCCACATACTTTGTAGCGAGACCCTGCAAGTGGGCGGGGTGGGATTGGTGCCCAAGATTAGTCGAGGTGCGCATAAGCTGGCCAAGACACCCGACTTATCAACAAAAAAATAAAATTTGCAGAGTAGTTGGCAAAAAAAAAAGAGATCAAAATTAGCAGAATGAAATGGGGATTCTAGATGTGAATCTCGTGTTATACCTGTAGCATTAAGAGGTGCGAGTTAACGAGCGGAGATCTGGTTTCGGTTGCTAAACTATCGATGACCACCGATCCTGATGCTTCTCAGTTTTATTACTCAATTCTCTTCTGTGTGCAGAGGCTAGAAAACCCTAAATGGAGACACAGATCTGGTGTGAAATGTGCATAATCTTTCCTCTATCTTGTCCGGCAAAAGCGTGTGATTACAGAGCATCCTATAGGAACCAAGTCTAATATAGATAGATCGAACACCCGTCTCCTTCGTCCCTCCTCTCTCTATCCCTTCTTTCTTTCTCTTCTTCTTTTTTTTTTTTTTATGTGGCAATAGGTGTCCGGGCTAGTTTACGTGCATTTCAATTAATTCCTTTCCGATCCGGTGCGCCGACACTAAAAAAATTCAAAAAAAACCATTTGTTATGGTATCATTTCTTATGGTCCATTGTGTGGGACCAAACCCGCTACCTTACCGAACTTGACCCTTACATCCAAAAACCAAATTCACAAGAAAATCATTTCTTATGAAAAACTTGTTTTTCAATGTCACGAATGTTTTCAACATGTTTTCAAAAGAGATTAAAATTCTTTACACCATCGGTGTAAACATTTGTTTCTTTCAAATCAATTATACTACGTCATGTCGCTATGTTTTATTGATTGAGACCACTATTTTGCAACGTAGCACAATGTAATTGATTTGAAGAAAACAAATATTTATACTGGCAGTGTAAAAAATTTATTCTTATTTTCAAATACGGACATATTAGATCATTAAATGGCGTTTTCATTTGTTTTGAAAACATTTTCGGCTGCCTAAAAAATAAATAAACAAAAACTATTATGGTCACCAAACATGTTTTGTTTTTATTTTTAATAAATAAACAAAATCATTTCTTATTTTTTATAAACGAAAAATAAAAAATTGACAACTTCATCAGTCCTTTTCTTTTTTTTTTTAACGAAGAGGATTTTTTTTATTTTTATCCTAACGAAGAGGATTTGAGTCCAAGAAAATAGGGAGTACGATGATGTGTGTAGGAGATGGGGCTGTGGTGTAAGTGGCGCGCACTACGCCGGGTGGGGCCAGTAGGGGCCACATACCCCTTTTTTATTTTGAAAAAAATTTCACCCAATAGTATACATACACTACTAGCATTTGTGCTCATTCTATTCACGGGACCACTATTACGGAGTACCCTAAAAAGGGGTATGTGGCCCTAAAGCCACCGACGGCCTTCTCCGACCCCCGGACGGCCGATCCGAGCCGTCCAAAAAATTTAAAAAAAATAATCAAGTGGGCTGATGCGGGAATCAACGGACATCCGACGTGCGTAGGTGCTCGATCCAAACAGCTGACTGCCTTTTGACCTAACAGAAGGGTGTTAAGTGTCAACTC